>PEDP01001499.1:0-10679 GCA_002918395.1 Erysiphe pulchra
CCGCCTGAAGAACAAGACGGTGGTTCTGGCAAGATGCATGTGCAATGCTGCGGGCATTTTCAATTACCTGATAGTACCGTACATGCAAAACCCTTTAGCACTGAACTGGGGCGGGAAATCAGGTTTTTTCTGGGGAGGAATGTGTTTCATATCTTTATTATGGACCATTTTTTATCTTCCTGAGCCCCGGAACCGATCCTTTGGCGAGCTTGACGAGCTGTTCAAGAGGAAGGTTCCGGCTCGCAAATTTGCCAGTGCATTTGTTTGAATAAAAAGAAATTATGTAAGTCGAATCATATCACCACTCCCAAATACCCCATCTGATAATCTTTAGTTGAAGGGGATGATTCCGGCTCGCAAGCTTTCCAGAGCAGATTATTGTGTAAAATTAATTTTGTAAGTTGAATACCATCTTTACAATTTGCTTAATCTAACTGTCTCTAGTTTCTTGTTGGTAGAATAAGCGCATTAAAATAGTAAATTCAATTCTGAAAAACACTTTTATTATTTAATATTAAATTTCCATTCCTCAGAGTAAAACATTTCATCGTGATAATTGTAATTTTTCTTTATCGGATTTTTTTTGAATTATAATTATTCCAATTATTCCATTTACTAAGAATTTTATACCCCAAGTGATAGATATGAGACTGGAGTGAAAGTTCTGATCCAATGATAATTAAATTTTGAAGTGTCTGCTAATTTCTCACAGTTGAGAGAGAATGATTTTGTATTACTCAAACTTATGGATCTCTTTTGCTAGAGATATGAATATTTAAATAAATGTTTCCGTACATTGGGTACCATAGTTATAGCACAAACTAGGTCTTTTTGTTTTCTCATCAAATGACGGCTTGATGATGCGATGACCTTGCTGTAGTAAAATGACGCTCCATCTGACTCTGATGTTGCATACTTCCGAAGCTGTAGAAGTAATATTGTAATATTGTGAGCTGAGGCAGCGAAAGGAAGTATTTGGCTTGTGCTCCGAGACAAAATACTGCCTTGGAGTCGAGTCAGCTTACCTATAAATCAATTTTAAATTTTACATAGATTGGTTCTCTTGAATTTTCTTTCGCAAATTACCAAGCGGAAAAGCCTGGTTTCATAATACGGTACTTTAATGATAAAAAACCTCTTTTGGGTTAACATAACGTCAAGGAAGCATCAAAAGTATCTTTTATCGTCAAGTAAGACCACATCTCGTAAAGCATTTTTTGTAGGACGACAGGGCGATTTTTAATTTCCACTAAATTTATCAAATCGTTAAGCGATAGTCACGCAAGTCTTCATTTCGTGAAGCTCTTTTGGATACTGATCATGTATGGCTTGTGCGGTTGTTCTATTATAGCTTAGCCTCACCTACATGCGAAGGTAGGGGCCTGCGCCACAGTCCTTTCTTACTAAATATTTACATAATGCTGCTTACGATTTTGTCGTCCGATTAATGACGTTCTACAAGTGAGTTAGTAAGTATTTGAGAAGTATAAACATAAAAAACGAGAAGTTTTATTTGCCCACATCAAGAAAATTGAATGCCCTCACCCCCACTTTGCACAATTCTGGGACACCTGGATCTTTAATTGGTCTTTTAAATTTTCAGACCAATCAATACTCTACAATACTTACTTTCTATTTGTCTACTAACTACCTTCATAAAATCCACTCACAGTACCACATTTCACAACTCAGTACCACCTTCATAATCAATGGGATATTCATTTCTTTGCCAGGATAAACTGATTTATTAAACATCTAATTCGATCAGACTCAATCATATTCAATTGTAATATAAATGAGTAAGAAGAATGAAACTACGTCTATAATCTGATACGTGTTATTGGAAATTTTCTAGGCATAATACCGTAGGTAGAAGATTACGGTTATTTTCCATTATTCTCTACTCTTCGACCATCCTGAGTAGTGGACAGTTTCTCCTATCATGCCCTTGACCGTGACACTTACTACAAGTCCGTGGACACCGTGATCTCTTCAATGCTCTTGAAGTATCATTTTTGGGGTAAAATAATCATCATCTTCCAAATGCTTGCTGTATTATGCCTAGATAATTTCCAATAATGCGTATCAGATTATAGAAGTTGTTTCACATTTCTTACTCACTTAAATTACAATTGAATCTAATTGAGTCTGATCGAATTAGATGTTTACTAAATCAGTTCATCCTGGCAAAGAAATGAATATCCCATTAATTATGAAGGTGGTACCGAGTTGTGAAATGTGGGGTGGTTAGGGGTGGCAAATAAGTTATGTATTGTGAGTGGATTTTGTAAAGGTAGTTAGTAGACAAATAGAAAGTAAGTATTGTAGAGTATTGATTGGTCTGAAAATTTTATAACACCAATTAAAGATCCAGGTGTCCCAGAATTGTGCAAAATGGGGGGAAGGGCTTTTAAGGCGGGCAAATAACATTTCCCTACATTAAAGTACTTGCTCATCTATCTAAAACAAACAGGAAATAATCTTTATATACATAATTGTACAGGGGTATATTTCACACATTACATAATCACATTTACGCCTTAACCCCAAACACAATCCAATAACTTGCTGCTGACCATATCTCAACAAAATCATTATTTTTTAGTATTAAATAGTCTATTTCCTTATTCTAGTTTAATCAATTGATACTTACGCAACAAGCTTTGTTCCAATCACACTGATTATGTGGAAAAAATGGATGTTTTCCGCTTGGGGGCGGCTTCAAGACCACGTAAATAAATTTGTCAACTTTAAATTATGAAAGTTAGATCATACTAGACAAATTTTGCAACTAAACTTTCGCAGAGGTGTTGAGTCAAATTTTTATTGAAGATTCTTAATAGACTATTACAGACAACTCTTTTTCCATATTTGTCGATGAGGATTTATCTCTAATTGTCTCAGTAAAGATACTTGTTGAGAGGTCAGATACTCACTATATGCAGGTAGACGGATAGACGGCAACAGACACATTACCCCTTACATTCCGGATATCACATAGGACTTTATAGAAAGTGATTTTCTAAATTGATGTGTTATATGTTTAGTATTTGATATCGTATTTGATATATTATATGTTTGTTATGATGGAGTCTTTAAGGAGTTCTGGATTATGATACCCCATGGTTGACAGCCAAAGAGAGTAGATAAATACTCTTTACTTAGCATCTTAGATCGTTAGCTTTACTAAACCATTACATTCCCAATTCTTGCTTGTTGTATTCAAACTTCTATTGCCACTCATAACAATACTGGACTGGCCTTATTCAAGAAGAGAAGTAGTACCAATGTGTCCCCCTTGCTTAAACATAGTCGTGAAAATATTTATTTGATATTTGTCGGTTCTAGTTACTGAGTAAGATTAAGATTTACCAATACTAGATTAGATGTCAACTTAAGTTCATTCAACCACGTGTTGGAGCTTGAGCTTGAGTTGGAGGATGGTAAAGTTGGTGTAGGAGAGATTTTATAGTATTGAGGGGAATTTGAGAAGTTTTGATAAACCAATCTGAATTGAATGTGATAAATGTCAAGATACTCGTGAGGAGACGCATCCTGGGTCAGCTCTTTCTAGATATTTCAAGAACTGAGAAGTTCACTGCACAAGCAAGTTGCAATCCAGGATATTCACAACATGACTTTCTCAAAATATAGAGATTTCCTATTTTTATCCTTCATTTCTTTCATTTATAACCTTAGAATAGTAACGTCACTAGATTGGACAGAAAAAGTTGAGATTGGGTGATACCATTGATGCGACCGAGCTTTGATACAGACATGAGTTTGGGAATGGACAATTATGCGTATTAATTGAATGATTTTATTGGATCCCCCAGACATATTACTTGAAGCGGGAGCGGGCCATTCTATTGAAAATTGACAAACACACTTCCAGATTTGTTGATAGTGGTTTTCCTGAACCATATAAGAAAGCGAGATGGATGATCTTGAAAGAGCCTACCTCCACGAGAAACTGCGTCAACATCGACTATAAAAAAAAGAGCTAAAAACTTGAGTATTTGAGAATGGGTTCGTTGTTGAAAAATTTGGCATCACTTTGAAGTGTTATTAAGTAGCCCCCGTCAGCATTATTTTCCACAGAAGAGCTCGGGAACTAAATGCTATTGATCTTGCCAAGTTTTGCAAACATTATTTCTTGAAATTAAGTCTTGAGGGAGCATACTCAGGGGTATAGTAAACGTGACGCGGCCTTGTTGATACACTACAATTATATGGGTATACCAATTTTAAGATTCACTTGCTTAGGACTATGGCCAGCTTATAAAAGTACACTTGCTTAATTGAATAAATTGTCATAGTTAAGAGAAAAAATCATTCACGTTTTGCAAACACAACCTATTTGCTACAGCTTTTGTAAGTAAGTACAAAATTACTTTGAAAAAATTTCCTTTGCTTATAAGCACCAGACCTGTTTAAAATGAGATTGAGAATGTTTTTTAGAAAAAAGCTGGTAAAAAAAAGAGTGTGAAGCCTCCGTAGTTTCGTAGTTGGAGAGTATGTTCTCGAGACAAGTCGTAGCAATTAGGGGTAGCCCAATATTTAGCGAGACTTCTAGCGAGGGCAGGGATTTTCAACTTTGACTGTCCCTAGAAGAGTAGAAACATAACATATATTGTTGAATTACGCAACATATTTGAATAGGAGACAATTATTTACATATTGATTGAACTCTTTTTTGAAATTTTACCCTCCACTTCGCTATAAGTCACAAGGGGCTCTTCTGACAATAACCAACCACATTTATATGTAGTTTGTCAGCACCCCAACTAAAACTACAATATTCTGTAGTAGTCTTTCATTACTGACTACAGAATTACATCTTTATATCCTCCAGGAAGATACTGGAATATTCACCCTACATGCTGATTAGTTTACGTAGATCCATTAAATGAGGGTTTTAAAAATACCACAGCAAAAAGCTTTCATTATATATTGGAATCCACTTGGTTTATACTTCTGGCTCCTACTGTTATGTCGTTGATTGTTGGCGTTTGATTCTGCTGTCATTCTCTGTGGTAAGTGATTCGTACTATTCTGAAACTGAGCCTGAGCCGAGCCAGGTAAAGTAGCAACATCTTGATATCCACTGCCACGTTTTGGCAAAAAACCTTGTGCACTCGTTCGATCGCGTATTTTACCGATCGGAGGTTTTGCCATAGCTGGTGGTGCTGGTTGCGCTGCATTGAGACGATCTGAAGTTAGATGTCTTCCAACATTAGCATTACCTGTCCTCGGTGTTCCATGAAGATCTTTATTTGATGCTCCCTGAGCTGCATTTTGCTGATAAGATAGGTGACCTGAAGCTCCCCTTGCTTCCCAACCCTTTCCACTGTTAAGTTTCATCCAGTCGTATTCGCCATCTTCAACCTCGCCAGTATTTTTCAAGGCCTGTGTGAATAAATCTCTTAAATAATCATAGTCTGGTGTGTCTTCAAATCCTAAATTTCGGACATAATTTAAATACTTGTTGAATTCTTCAGGGAAGCCATCACATAGATCCTTAATGTGTGTTGTCTGTTTTTTCTCTCCAATTTTCTCATATTTCTGTTTGTTTGTTGCTGCTTTTAACCCTTGCCACGGTAAACCACCTCTAAGAAAGTACATAAAAACGTGTCCTAATGCTTCAAGATCATCTCTACGAGATTGCTCTCTTCCTAAATGCGTGTTGATACTCATATATCTAGCCGTTCCTGATAACGATTTACGTTCTCTGTATGGAATATGCTGTTTGGTCTTGGGTTCTCTGTACTGCTTTGCCATACCAAAATCAACTACGTGTATGACGTTAGCAGCTTTAGATCCTGGTCGTCCAATGAGAAAATTATCAGGCTTAATATCACGATATATTAAGTTCTTTTCATGGATCGTTTGTACTCGAGAAAGCTTAGAGAATCAGTTTAACTTCGTAGTATAGTAAGATTTCGACGTTACTTACCATCTGCTTAGCCACCATAACAACAGTTTTCGTGGTGAACCTTCGATTGCAATGATCAAATAAATCTTCTAGCGAAGGCCCTAATAAGTCAATGACGAGTATATTATGAAGTCCTTCTTGACCGAAGTAATAGACGTTTGGTATACCAGCTATACATTGTCAGTGAAAAACAATGAGCTCAGACCACCAGAAATAACTAACGACATCCGACAAGTATTTTGTACGTTCGATACTCATCCCGTAACTGTGGAGCGTCACTCTTGCGAGGTTCCTGATAGAATTGTTAGTTTAAAATCATATCGATCGTCTTTTTCTTCGCGTGGGCTCATGAAAATTGATCGATAACTAGATAACATGGAGTTTAGAATGAATTTTCATACAAACTTAATAGCAACTTGTTGACTAGTTTTATTAGATAAGTAACATCTTAAGCATATAGATGAGAGTCGACATACTTGTTTAACAAGTTAGTACCCTCGAATATCACACCAAATGAGCCTTCCCCGATCTTCTTTCCCACTCGATAATGCACACCGACAACATTTGAGGAAGACGAAGCCATCGCGTCAAATTCTTGGACCCGCAATTGAGAATTGTTGCTATGATATTGTTGGAGTCGGCTTCACTCTATGTGAGTAGTAGACTTCTAGAAATCGCAGGAGAATCGGGTCCGCGAGTGATTTCCGACGTCGCCCAAGTTTCCTTCGATCACAGGCTTCTACTATCCAAGATAACGGACGACAAGTACAAGTTCTCTCTTGCCGAACCGTTAAATGATGTGTACTATTTGGAGGGATTACAGATGAAGGAGCTAGATGACAAGGAGTAAGGCTGCTCGCTTTTGTCTCGGTAGGCTGAAGCGACAGACTCTGTTGCCCGTGAACTTTCTACTAAAATTAGATTCTGAGCCTCATCGAAACATAGGCTCTTGTCATTCATCTATTTTTTATTTATTTATTTATTTATTCATTCATTCATTCTTTGACTAGAAAAAAGGACAAGCAATTTTGTTTCCACAAACAGACATCTTTTCTCACTTGGAGGGGTCTAGTTTTAGCATGGGCGATAAGAGATAGGCATTGATTGCATTGATTTAATGTTTGTTGCTTTACTAACGCGTGTGACTCTTGAGTGCTGGGAGGTGTCTGGGATTATTTGTGAACCGGGATAACTCGTTAGAAGTCAAGGTACAAGAAACGACTCGCCCCGGCAGAGTCCATTAAATCAGACAGCCAAGACTTATTTGCAGCCTGTATTATGAAATAATTGATCAGGCACAATGTTCAGCTCATAGGAGACAGCCCCATCATACACCCACTGGATGAGAGAATAAGAAGTCGATGGGTGATGTGGTCAAGCATGGTGCTTGCGTTCGGACTGTACAGTTAGTTCTCAGTAGGTAAGTAGTAGTAATATGCGGAAGAAAGGCTGCTCTGGCCGGTAAGGAGCAGCTTTTCGCGCTTGATTGATTGATTGAGATGGAAGATCACTAGTTCGGATATAGCAACATCCAGCTGGCTGTCCACCCACCCACCCACCCACCGACCGTCCTTCTCCAAGTAGATGTTACAGAAAAAATGGAGGATATCCCACCGGCTGTTAGTGTGCTGCTATATTTAAAGACACGTGCAACCCTTGCTATATTGCAAGCCCGAAGAACAAACGATCATGATGTGAGAAATAAGATGTCGGCGTAGATCAACGGTGTTGCCAAGATAAGATTATCTATTGACGACGAGTATGACTAACAAACCATTACCACCAAAGATTCTACCTTCCTGCCGAATGAGACCAGGATACATAAGAGATTGATTACTTTAGCCTTCATCGTGTCTGGAGAGTGAGCAGTAAGCCCATAGAGGATTATGGCCCTTGGTCTCCTTCAGAAATAGTTCTATCGCACGCTTCCAGTTTCTGATCAAGTACGTAACAAGATGGGACTTCTGATTTCACTTTGTTCATAATTTGTCAGGCTCAAGTATTTGACTTGGAATCTTACTCAATAGCTAGACTATGTGCCTATAAATAACATCACAACAAGAGAAATGGGAGAGAATAGATGGGAAGACGAGTTGCATCCTGTCAGAGTTTAATCTCAAAATGTTGTATTTATACAAGAATGCCAAACGAGTTCCATGAATACACGAGTGCCAAGTCCCGAGCTAAACACTGGTTTTCATGCTGAGTCTCAACTTACCCCTTCAGCAAGAAACTTATTATTTTAGTTCTCAATAGCAATACTCCTAGCTATTACATTTATCTAAAAGTAGCATCTTAACTAATCCCTTGTGTGAAGCTGCGGCTGGAGACAGGCTTACTTAACCCTCATCCCTCTTGTTAAAATATACTTTGAATCAATAGAAACACTAGCTGGTTGAAAGTGTTGCTTAATTTTTATGATATGAACGTTAATGCAGGTCAGCATCTACTAATGGTGCTAAGAGCTTCGGAATATGCTCGAGTCTTGTTCATGGCATCTTCCTTGTATTGCATATACTCCATGATCTGTTGATTTCAATGTAGTTTTTGAGTGTCGGCTCTTAAGGTGTAGTATTTAGCAACTGTAAAAGGTGGCGAAGCTGATGCCTGGTCAACTTTTTAAAAATAAGATACCCATGATCAAGAAGAAAGAAATACCTTGAGTCCTTACTTTAATATTTCAGCAGTCCCTAGATGGATGGCAAAAGATTCCAATCTTCTAAAATCGCATAAACAAATATATTAATGGTCTTGGCAAGGAGGTGGAAAATAACAAATAATTATCCGCTTTTACGTGCTGAGATGAACTAGTAAGGAACCTGGACAGCGTCAAACGCTACAAGGAAATAGCAGATCAATTGTACAGCAAGATAAAAAAAGCCGATCTTGAATTGATCCTCATAGATTTTCATAACTCTCGAAGGCCAACTTACCTGTTAAGTAATGCTATCTTCATTGAGATTCTCTACATCTAAGTTTCGGTGAGCCTCGGTCAAATACTGAAATTAAGAAATCAATTTTATTTGTGACTATCAAAAATTCCAATGTTTTTGAAGCCGCCCATATTCATTAGAAACTCGAGCTCTTCAAGGTCAGAAGAATATTTAAGATAAGGCGATGTGAAGCAACCGTCTTCATCGAACTTGAAATTTGAGAATCATGACGCTTTGTGGAGATTGAATAAAGACTTGAACGATATGGAAGCCGTCATTGTCACGGGATCTACCCGTATGATTACATTGCTTTGCCGTGTGTTGAGTAATCAGATGGAATTACATGGAATGACATGGAATGAAGAGTTCACAGAATCTTCGACTAACAGGGGGGGGATATGAGCGTTGTATTTAAATGATTAGAATGATTAGATAGATTCCTTTTGTAGATTTGTATAATAAACTGATTTTATTGGGCTTGCTCTGTTGTGCATCAGCATCAATTGACCCGACGACAGTCATAACTTTCTAAAATATGAATTTGAATTTTACGTATCGAGCTTATTAAATAGGAAGAGGTCGTTTACGGGAGTTTGCACACAAAATTTACTAGACAAGCACACGCAGATAAAAACGATCGAAAGTCTTATCATTTCATAAAATTAATCGGTTCTGAGCTTGAAATGATGTCTTCTTGAGTACTCATATTTTTGGGCTAAAAGTTTTCCATAACTTATTGATCCATAACAACGATACAGATTCTTATGCCTAACTAAGATGCCAACAGACGCTCAGTTTGTCCATCTTTTTTAGGATTGTTGGGCAATGAACTCAGAAATCTCACTTAGTGGTTGATATTTTTATGGTTCCCTCTTGCTTTGGTAAGAGCCTTTCCCCTCAGCCTTGGTTCCAACACTCGATAGTGTTAATGTGTTGAGTGCGGGAAAGAGAATAAGGCAACTGGTTTGAATCAGATACCCCTAATTTCACTTTGAAATATCTAACGCTTAACGGCGTCAGTGAAGATTACTGCGTACTTTATTTCTGACCACGACTCATCGAAAAGTATTCACCCGCCAGGCTTAATCATGACTTTTTTTAATGGAAACTTGTTCAAATGGAGGAAAAATACGAGGTGTCAAGTTTTGTCGTACATGTCGATGAGGAAAAGTCTAATCCTCAATACTGAGAATAGCTGATGTGTCAACGTCGTAGTTCTAATATCTACGAGATTAAAGGGTTGAACTAACCAAACCAAATACCACCCCCCTATGAAAATCCTATTTTTTGATTGGCTTACTACAAATAATCCTTGTAGGCCATTTTTCAAGTCCAATTAGCACTTTAAGTGACATCGGATTTAGCGTCTTCTTTCAAATCATTTTTTTAACATTTCTTCTTTCAGAACTTGATTGAATATGTCCAAGTATTATTATTATTATTTTATTGTCTCTACTGAGTCTATGACTATGAGCGACACTTTTAGCTACAGAGTAGCTTTAATGTTAATTTATAATATGTCCAAGTAACTTTTGCCTTAAAGTAGCAAGGGATTGAGCTGTAGTGAGACCAGCCTAAATATGACTTCGAATACGAGAGACAAACTCAGAATCACGATCATAACAACGATGATTGGGAATTACAAATTCTGAAGACAAGAAATTGATTCAAATAAACTGTTTTCATAGTTTATGTGATCAAAGAATAGATAAAAGGAAATGTTATTTGCCCACCTCAAGAAAATTGAATGCCCTCCCCCCCCACTTTGCACAATTCTGGGACACCTGGATCTTTAATTGGTGTTTAAAATT
>PEDP01001500.1:0-10696 GCA_002918395.1 Erysiphe pulchra
CCAAGTTGCAAATGAATCGCACGTTATTGGAGGGAAATAAGAATTGGCTAGACCGCATTTACGATCGCCTACCAATTCGTATTGCTAACGCTAATCTAGGGCATTCCCTCAGGTATCGATGAAAGAATTCGCATATGAAATGAATCAGAAAGCTATAAGATCAAAAACTAACAACTGAATTTTTTATACTACCATGGCTTATCATAGACCGTGGTCTGGCTCCTCAAGAGATAGAGGCTTGAGGGGGCAGGGAATAATTGAAATCCTTAAGAATCTGGCCGTAATTCTCTAGACATGATTTGGTACTCTGACGAATTTATGGACATCGTGGTAAGAGCAGGAGCTGGGTATTGCGTTTATCGGTGCTGATAAGAGATAAATATTCGAACCATCCTGCTAGGCCAAAAAGC
Source organism: Erysiphe pulchra (assembly GCA_002918395.1). Lineage (NCBI taxonomy): Eukaryota > Fungi > Ascomycota > Leotiomycetes > Helotiales > Erysiphaceae > Erysiphe > Erysiphe pulchra. The sequence goes on from PEDP01001500.1 coordinate 411, forward strand.
AGAAGTAAATGACGCTAAAATTATTGGGAAATTAGAAGGACTGTGTACAGCATATTTCAATATGATGATCCATTTTTCAATATGTAACTGTATGTCTTGAGAATCAAGAAACAGCTACTCGAATTTACTCTGGTTTGGTTTTCTCATTTTGAAAAGCTTCAATGAGATAAAAGAATTCCAAACCCTTCAAGAGACTTGGAATATGAGAAATCGAGCTACTAGAATTCAGAGAGAGAATATTTTTTTGAAATGGATCCCAAGCTATCAAGGTTTACGGGAAACGAATGAGCCAAAATACTAGCTAAACAAGCTTGTGGCCAACAGACAACGCATAATTCTATGTTCATAGCGCATACAAAACGGATGCTTTAGGATAGATATGAAAAACACTCTATACGATACTGGAGTACAATAGCTTCAGAAAGATACAAAGCTCTAGATATAAAGACGTCAACTCGGATGCTACCAGAGCTATATATTTCCTCTCGGCATAATCTTGAGAAACTCTTAACTGCTCACTCAGGGTACGGCGACTTTGCGTTATATCATCGGCACTTTCATCATGTTGATGCTGAGCTGTTTTACGAATCTAGTGCCGATAAATCACCAGAACACCCCCTTTACTGTGATTATAGAGGATATGTTACAGATTGGATCCAATCCCGTCATGTCTCCTTCTCTGACCATTTGACTTATCCTGTTGCCCAACATAGCGAGACCGTGACATGAGGGCATTTTTGCTACTAATTGGTCACATTTTTGATTCTTGAAGACGCTCTTGAAAGTGTTCTCTTCAAGAGCTTTTTCTTGAAAGTTTCCACAATGTAATTATTACTTACTAAAAAAATATCAATTTATTTGTAAGTAGCCTGACATAGTGACAGTGTTTATTTACATGTTAGATGATTTAACTTTTTCACTAGGTACACTCATGCCTCAAATTCCATTTTTAAATGCTACTACGAATTACAATTGCATTTCCTTCACAATCATTCTACCCTCAACCATTAACATCCATTTAAGGAAATTACAAACCCTGGATCAAACAGACATGCCTTTACCATTCTGTAAATGCTTTCCGCGTGAAATTTGGTCAGGTCTATTAGATTCGACCCAACTATCTCCTGTCATGATTGGGGTAGGTGACTGTTTCTCAATAGGATAAGTTAGGCTAATAAAAGGGTGAGGTCACAAAAATTAGTCGCCTAAATCTTGTATCTTTGACCTGTATTAGCTCAAAATCACGATATATAATTACAAGTTAGTTTCTCTTTCATTAGGGCCGGTCAGACTTAGAATTTTTTTTCACACAAATTGGTGTCGTGCACTTTTGTGTAGGAATTTATACTTTCCACGTGATTCCTAATCAGCAAAAACTGTTAAAATTGGAGCGTAGTGTAACGATTGTTTATCATACATAGATTACATTACAATTAGTTTATATCTACAAACAGCTATCTTTACATATAGGAACAATTACAATATTATCACGTGACATTTAAAACTGCATTAAGCATGCCCTGAATCACTAAATCTCAACAAAAACCACATTAAAATCTACAGATTCAGAGTTTCTCCAAACTTATAGTCCCATATTGCCTTCAATATTTGTTCATTTTTTTAAAAAAAGAGAAAATAAATTTTGCTTTCAATTCTGAATCATTTTCTTAATTTTTAATTAAGAATAAATGTTGAAAAATAGTATTTACAGGCCTACAAATCTTTCTATATAATTTGTATAGATCACGTCATTTTTTCTAGCCAGCTCTCACTCTCCAGATACTCACTCTATTTTGGCAGAAAATAAAATGTGAAATTCATAATTGACAGATAAATTTTCAATTAAATTATTGAATTAAAAGAATTCGATGTTAGGCTTCAAAGCTGATGATGATGGAAAATTGATCTTTTAAGTGGGTCTATTGATTATTCAGCGCCGCGGGGAAGGTCAAAGTTCCTACACAAAAATGCCGTACACAAATTTTTATGAAAATTATTTCTAAGTCTGAAGTCTGACCGGCCCTAATTATCTCAATCTTCTCATTTTTAAAATGACGTTGAGACTTTTAAATTTATTTTACGTGGTGAAGCGCTTATAGAATTGAAAGCTGGGGTACTAAACGATTTCCATTTACTCCAAGATAAAATATCGCTTAACATAAAACGTACTGTAGGGATCGGTGTGAATGTTTTTAAATGCTTGAGTAACTTTTTAAGGATCTGTTCGATCAATTTGAGAAAAAATTTACTAAATCTCTTTTTAATTAATTACAAATGCATAAATAATCCAGTGTATTATAAGTACCATATGATACAAAAATCATGAGAGTGGACACGATAACAATTGTTGCGGTTGGATTCAAACTCAAGCATTATCGGAAAGTTGTATATTGATAATAGATAGTTTTTGTTAGTTTTGCCCAATATTTGAGAATGTTTCATAGGGGAAAATCTTAAGCAACTCATATAGAAAATTTGTGCCATATTTATAGTATCGGGCTGGAGAAATTGATAGAAGCTTCCAACAAAATAAATACTCTCAACACTACAATAACTTATATAAATTATCAATGAAGATTATTGATAAAAAATGTCACTTTGTGAGAGAGAGAAGCAGGTAATTTTTGGAAATAAATTGTCAGTTACAATGCCAAATACCTTTTCCCTTTGTATAAATACATTAACCGGTCTCAGCTAGCTTGTCATTTGGAGCTCTCACTCATCCTTTAAGTCGTGCATCGTTCTAAAGTCAAAAGTAATCTAGCGTTGGCCAATTATGAAAGGCTCAAATTGTTGCCACACTCACTAGACAATCGCTATCTGTACAAAAGCTTCAGTAATCTGTTAATTCATCATTGACTAATATGAGCTCTGACGAGTCTTCCGATTTGTCTTCCGCACCTTCAGATACAGAGAGTGATCTTCAACTGACCAAAAAGGATGGTCTACTTAAATTTTTTACAAAAGCCGTCCCGAGACAAAAGGATGATGAATTATCTACAAGGCAAAAACGAGAACCATCACCGGCACATGAGTATATCTTCGCTGATAACCAAGATATAGCAGTAAGATTTTTTTACATGAATTTATTGCTAATTCAATCTTTCGTTGAAAACCTATGAACTAACGTACGAAATATAGTTCATTGTTATGTTCCGCAGCCGATTTACAGAAGCCTTTCCAAAGTCCCTAGCTAATTTTGGCCCACAAGAACTTGAACAAGATATTGTTCAAGGAATTCCAGGTGAAGGGGTTGAAAACTTTTTATGTGCTCTCTTAGGTTTATTACTTAATAGGAAGCAAGATGTCAAGTACGTGTTTTTTGTCGAGCTAGCATGTGTAGAAGTTGATGTAACTAAATATTATTTTTTACAGGCCAGGTCACTACAATAGAGCCTTGGAAGAAGCTATTCAATCACACAAGTCTCAATGGGCTAAAGATTGGCAAAATAAAACCCCTCTATCAAAAGGTGCTACATTTTCGTCAATGACTCCAGAACAACGAGTACGATATCTTTGCTTATTGGTGACGGCGTATCCTAACACGACTACTAGCTTACTCTTCTTCGGACCTTAATATTGTGGGCTCTCTCTTCGTCTGATGCAATTAAAGGCATAATTCAATCCTCATATAAACAACAACGACAGGAAGATGATCTAAATCAGCCACTTTCTATTCAGCCGTGGGGATCTGACAGTTATAAGCGTCGATATTATTTAATAGAAGGCCTTTTCGATACGCAATTTCGAGTTTACAGAGAAGGTAATTATTCTGATCTTGAACGCACATGGTTTAGTGTTGCAAGTAATATTGAAGAGTTAAAGGCGTTGGCTGAGAAGCTTCAAACAAAAGATGGTGGTCAAAAAGCCAGATTACTGAGTGGTAAGATTCTCGCAGCAATTCCAAGGTTCGAAGCATCAGAAGAGGTCAGTTCTATAAATTTTTACTTCTGTCTTTGTCCACTGACGCCACTAGAAACGCAAACGAAAAGAATACCGTACAACTCGAAAACAATTATTTAAACGTGCAGATCCTGATTATTCAATATATGAAGGTCGTACTAGGGGAAAACGAATAAAATATACGTTCTCAGATGAGGAAGAAGAAATTTTTTCAGATTTAAATTCAACTCGACGATCTATGAGAAGTAATGGTAATAGCTCAATAACTGGACCCATTCCCCCTGCTGTTACTCAGAGTGGAAGGCAGGTAAAATCAAGACACGGAGGAGTTTACGGAGAAACTCTCCCGAGTAAGATTGCTCCAACCTCTAATATTGATTACAACAGCAATTATTCCAGTCTTAAATCCAATTGTGAGAAACCTGAAACATGCGAGGGTAATGGTTCTTCTATCACTTCTAGTAGAGATACATATACGAAAAAAATAAATAGTGACAGTGAGTTGATCATTGATGGAGATGAATCAACAATGCAGGATTATAATGATGGGGATGAAGCCTACTTAGAAAGTGGAGCTGATGCATCAGAAGATAATTCTGAAGAATATGACGACAACCTAGATGATGACTCTAAAAAGTTGATTGTCAAATTACCTGTTCAGCCTCCAACGCCAGAAAAAAAAACAAAAATCAAGCTTCAACTAACTCCAGAGAGTAGAGCGAAGAAAGTTGTTGCTAGTCCCGTTACGAAAAGAGACGATCAGAAAATTTCTGCAGTACCCTCACCGACACTTATAAATAAAATTCTATGCTCCGCAGAAGAAACTACAAATTTTGTAAAGTCGGATATCTCTACGGATTCTACATCAAAGCAAAACACTTCGACACCTCAGTCGTCATTGGCGTGTTAAGTAAGCAGCTTAGAATCAAACCATTTTAAGATTAGCTCGGCGTTTATTGTTGATTTTATTTAAGTGAAAAATAATAATTTTATTTGTCAACTTTAATATGGCGTTGAAGGATAATGGTGTAAAAATGTATAATTCCATGTTGACGATAGTATCTCGGCATTTTTAAAGATGTAGATGATCTGTAATAGAATGTATCTTTGAAGAAAACAGAGAATTGACTAAAATCAAATTCATATACGCCTGTTGGACCTGTCTCACTTATTTGTTAAATTCTTATGGTGGAAACTGTGTTTTGTCCAAAAATATTACCAGGTCTTCACGTCTCTATTCACAACAGGGATTTTGGTTTGTCAAGACTAGATGGAAGACTAATCAGTAAAGTTCCAGTTTTCTCCACCATTCCATCTTGCACTCACATCTCCCACACTAGCAGCTAACTCTACGTTACCACCATTATCTCTTAGACTTTCTAACTTCCAATTGTTTATCTTATACCACCAAAGTTTTAACTTAGATCCCAAGGAACTGCCGGAAACCTGAGCTACACGATTCCAATGTGCCCAGCCTAGAAGGGCTAGAGACCAAAGAGTTCCTTGAAGAAGAGGCACCATGACCTAATTGAATTTGCACATAGGTCAGCTTTTTTGAATACATACACGAATAAAACAATCGCTTGTAAGTCATAAATAAATAAAGTGAGAGACAGAAATTAAAAATAAGTAAAAATCATTTTTTGTTTTTTAACATTTTTATTTTTTGTGTTTACCTGATCACGAATGGTAATTGCAATGATATTCCCAACTGTTTCAGCACTGGCAATACTATTTCGATAGCTTTGCTCAAATCGCAAATCCGGTAACGGGCTCAATTTATGATTCCTCCTCTTTTGCCGAGAAGATTTTGCTCGTCGAGAAAAAATGAAATTGTCTTCATCTTCACTTGAATACGAAAGGGAAATAGGAAAAGATCTCATTGGACTGCTGCTTGTTCTCCCCGTGGTTGCAGTTTCAGTAGTGGTGGTTGTTGTTATTGTTGGTCTGATCGTTTTTGCAGTAGGCGCCTTTATCTCACCCTCTTCGAACTCCTTTTTCTTTTCGTTATCTCTAAGCTCAGGAGTAGCGGACATATTTTATGTTATTTAAATTATTTGTCATCTATTATTGTAATTGTTGATGCTAAGGTGATAGAGATAATTTTTATTTGTAAGTAATGCCTCCGATTAGAAATATTTCAAATAGGAACCTGAAGGAACTTCAATCAATTTCTCATGAATTCTGTTGAAATGTTTCGTTTCCTGATGTTGCCATTCGATTTACCCAAGGGCCAAAATAAATATCTGTAAATCTCTTAATTTTGTATGTAATGTTTTCCGAATCGCGAAATATACATATCTAAATATAATGAAGATTTAAGGCCAAATTTTCAATATTTTAGACAGAGAGATAATTCAATCCATTTTTCAAGTTCTCTCTTCACCTACAAGCCGAATCATTGCATTAGAGGAGCCACTTTTCTTTAGATGCAAGCTATTTAGATGGCAAACTTGATATTCGATGTGGCTGTGCAAGTAGTTCCTTTATTAGAGAATTAGCTAGTAAACAAAGATCAGAGAAAATACTCAAATATGCTCTGTAAATATTGACAATACCAATTATTCCTGAACGCTCTAGAAATCTCAATTTAACATAGCAAATTTTTATTCTAATTGAACTAAGTTATGCACTCTAACAAAAATTGCGAGTGTGAAGCCAATAGTCTGCCTATACGACTGATGCGCCTGTTACCTTTCCCGTAACTCAAATAAAGCTCGGCGAGAACCTACGCACTGCTCAATGACACCAATCATGAACTTATCCTGGCTTGCAAAAAAAAAAGAATATGAATATGTCATTATTCTGGAATATGTGAATAAAAGATTAAAAATGTAGAAAATAATCTACACGTGCGATTCTGGGGGCAATTATTGAGATCTTTAAAATAAATACCTAAATGAAATTAAGCGTTGTAAAACGGGATCTCAGAAATGTATCTGCTCAATTTGAGTTATTGCAGAAAATTTAATTCAGACATTTGAGAGGAATTAAAAGATGAAGAAAAAGAGAGGCAAAGGCTTCTACAATCATATCACATCTGATGATCCTATTGCACATACTTCTAATAAGATAAACAAGTTAGATGCAATAAAGAAACTAAAATTTTCATCACTCAGCTTCTAACTTCTCAAATTGCAGTTTCCACCATTCAATCTCAAGTTCGCGAGAAATGGGGAGTTAAGTTGACTTCTATTGGTATTTATAACATGGGCCAAAGATTACGAAAGAAGCATCTTTGGAGAACAACTCCGATTCAGGTAAATTAGTATTCTATGCCTATCGGGCGAATCAATACGAAATTCTCGATAGTGGCTTGCAGATAAGCTCGATGAGAGATACTCCTTTACACGTATTGATACCGATGAGGACAATCTAGTGACAAAACTTTCCTTTGCACAACCTGAATCTCTAAAGATGCTCAAAAAGTATTTTCTCGCTGACTGCACATAAAAAACCAATGGATTTAATATGCATGCATGGCATATATATTTAAACAATCCTGGACAGGTCTCCCAGCGGCAACTATAAACGAGGAATATGAAAATAATCCGAAGTCTTCCAGAAAGTTTAACGCGATTATTTTTTCAACTACTACGAGAAACTTTAGCTGGTGTGGAGTGGGAAGGTAGTAAAGTACTGGGTTGACAAAGAAGCTCACTTTGGCAACTATAAATGAATCTAACCATGCTGCAATTATTCGAGTCATTGGACAAGCACGAGCAACCTGATCCCATTTAGGTAGAAGCTTCATAACTCTTCCATCGAGTCTCGTATCCCCAATTCTTGGTGTATCTTGCTCACGACGTGATAATGCATCCGGCTTAACTGCCTCTTTACCTGGCCGATAATTCAATTAATAATTATGTCAGGACAGTTTCTGTGCCCACAGAATTTGCCCTTCATTCAGTTGTCTTGACTGCATAAAGTGTTCAAGATTACGATGATCAGTAAGAATTTGAAATGAATCTTTGATACTGCGTAACTCTGCATCCCACCCATCTAAACATCGGATCACGGCTAATAGCTCTTTGTCATGAAAGCGTATCTATGCAAAACTACTGGAGACTACAAAAATTTCTTTGTCACTATTTGCATGTCTTGGATAGATCAATACCGAGAAATTATAGAGAGCACTGCTCACGCAAAGCATATGCTAAGAGACGCGATCAAGATTCAGCTTTATCAGGAACTTGTGGAATTTGTACACACACTTTTGATCTACTAATGATAATTGTCGGAAGAGGCAAAATTGCTTAAAAAGATTGATCATTTTTTACCGCCGTGTGTGTCACGGTCTCTTCCGTGATCGCCTATACCCTGGTGATCTTCACAGCGTTAATTGTAATTTCCGCAGGTCTTAGATTTATCGAAAGATTGGTGTTGAGACTGTAGTATGCTCAAGGATAATAAACTCCTTTCGTATGTGGTCTTGGGGTAGTGGATTTTGATCCGTTTTTGATACTGATTCTGTGGACATAATTACTTCTTACCACCCACTTTTATTTATTTATTTTTTTTTATTGTACTTGCAATGGATAACATATATATCACGTGACCCGATGTATATATTATTAGCTAGATCTTCAAAAAAATAAATTTGCTTGCATACTTTAACAGGCTATGACCCCTTGCCGATTTCGCAACAAACCCTCCTTTATCATCTTTACACTAACTCATATGCTCTTGTTTTAAATATAAATTTGATAATTTAGTCATGATTCAAGATGAAAAAAAGGCCCTCTCCCGAGGCATCACAAGGCCTAGTTATACTAGGCATTATACTGGCCACAGCAGATGATCTGGCCGACTCCATCGAGGAGTCATATAAAAAGACTGATGTCTGGACACTCTCTGAGCGTCTCCAAAATATCGCAGCCATGTCACCAATTCCAAAGTTGAAAACTACAAATTGGCGTCACTGGCACGAATCCGTTCAAACTCTCCTGTCACTTTCTCAAACTTCCGCAGTGTTCCAGAAAAATCCACCGTCAAATAGAGCCATTAAACTATGATCAATCTGGTGGTCATCAAAATTGCGAGAAACAGCGCCACATATCCAATCTGCTCCCAGTGATAACGCAACACAAGAGATATCCTAAAGGAAATAATAATCGACTCTCAAGCACAAAGAGTTACCTCCGTACTAAATATCACTACTCGATTCTGGAACTACAAACCAGGCAATAACATTACCTCCTACTCATACATAAAGGAGTTCCATAAACGACTACACGAGCTTCGAGAACACACTACTATTAGCTATGATGTAAAAATTCAAGCGAAAAATCTGCTCCTTTATCACATAAACACCAAACGACCGGATCTAGTGTCTCGTAAAAATCTTACACTAGAACAAACTCTATTTGAATGCTTGTCAGGTACCTCGGCAGATAAACCATCAAGCAAAAATAAAAATAAATCTGTAATTAAATGTAGTTTTTGTAATAATCTTAGGCACAGTATTGATGAATACAGGAAAAAGCAGAAATCGGAAAAAAATAAAAATAAAAATTCTGGTGGATCTAAAATACTGTCTGTTAATAAGCCCACAGATACATCATGTTATCAGCTAGATACAGCAGCATACTTACATGTGTGTGGTAATAAAGACGATTTCTCCTCTTAATTTAAATCCTCACAATTAATTGGCGTTGCCAGAGGTGGTCAAGTAACCACCGATGGTCATAGTGACATGTTTCTCCCCACCTCAGACGGTAAACTTGAAATACTTACTGGTGCTATTCATCTATCAGGTGAAAATACTCGTATTCTTTCCACATCCCAACTTGAAAAAAAGGCTTTTCTATCTACTGGCCTACTAATTACCAAGACATCGAACTCCTTAGACCAAATGGCACACCTTGCGCGTATTTTCGACGTGAAGCAGGTAAACTGCTTTGGAAGCCCAAACTTGTAGACACAGTAAAATCAGTAAGGAGCTCTATTAAACGTAATTGGCACAATATACTTGGCCATCCTGGTAAGGAAGCTCTCGTCACAGCATTAGAACATGCCAATATCAAAGGATGCAAGCCACCAGATAACTGTGAAACATGCACTAGAACTAAAATTACAAAATTAAAAGGAAATAGCTCACTCCGGTCAGCGTTAAACTTCGCAGAAGTAATTCATATGGACCTAGTGGGTGGCCAAAAATCACTCTCACCTGTATCAGCAGACTTATCTGTTACCTGGTTTCTTCTTGCTGTTAATGAATACTTTCACGGATTGTGTGTGGCTTACACAGATGGGGTGTGGCTAGTTGCCAAGTATCGCTTAAACCCCCATGCAGCAAGCGGCTACATGGGAGGTGGTATTTGTCGGGAAACATTACTCCCTTCAAACGGCGTTCATTCTTACGGGTAATTGGGAATACCACA
>PEDP01001501.1:0-10681 GCA_002918395.1 Erysiphe pulchra
AGCTACATAGTTTTATATGATCGGTGAGACCAAATAGTTATTCTTTTAGGCCAGTAAGGTCGTTATTGTCAAATCAATTTTATTACTATCAATTTATCTCTGGGTAGATTGATTGAAGGTTAATTTCAGCAACGATGAGATAATGTTTGTATCTTCTTAGTTTTGTCCGAGCGCTTGCTTTTCTTCTTCAAACATGCAAGTTTTTTTATCTTTGCCATATCTTGTGAGAAGATAAGGTTTTTGACGATTTGTGCCAATATTGTTTCACTTCTTGATGGAATTTCCCTCTTCGTATGTCTATTGTCATCTCCAAGTGATAGATAGACAAGATAAACTCGTGAAATCGATCCGATGAATCAATCAAAATTAATTTTCTGACATCATCAGCTAAATTTCTAATACAACAAAAGAAAGCTCTACAATACTCATTTCAACCTTTTGAATGCCTAGAATAAATGTGCAATTACAAAAGAGATAAATAAGCCAAGGCTGCTTAAGCAGTAGATACTTGAGATAGATTAGGAAAGACCTCCAAAGAAAAAAGAAATTAAGACGATCTTGTTTATTGATTGCAAAGCTCCAATTAATCTAAAAAACAGTGTAAATAAAGCGAATCTATAGGATGAATGGGACATATTTCTGTTCGTAATCAACTGCACCATTAACACAGGGGAGTTTCTTCAACTTGTATCAATTTTCATAGATGTTGTAGTAGAGGTGAAGACGTGAAATCGAGTTTTCATCTGAATCCATAAAGCTGTGAAACTTCCTCGAAGCAATACTTCCACAAGCGTGAGATTTTTTTCCATTTTGTTAACAATTTGATCAAAACTAGTCATGATATCTATAACGAGCGGACTGAGATAAGGAGGGACTTCAAACCAATCGGTAATGCGCTTGTCACTAGGGTGCTTCAAAATGTCGAGAATGGTGGTGATGGCCTAAACCTATTGATAAGATTATAATAGGGTTAAGACTTAGTTTTGAAAATGCCTAGGCATAATACAGAATCAAAAGAGAGAAGGATATGTGCTAGTCGTAGATTGCATATGTAAATTTAAAATCTACATTTATCCATAGTTTTGTGTCAGCTCTGCAATATCTACCTGTCAGACCTCCATGGCCAGTGAATGGCGATTCGTCTAATATAGTTCCTTACACTGAGATGTTTCAATGACTCATTTGAGGAGTTGAGGTTGGATGTCCCTGCTATCATCTTTCATGATGGATACGCGTTTTAGAGATCGTCATCCATAATATTCCATGTATTTAGAAAATGAACTCTGATTTTGAGAGATAAGTTAAAAAAAAAAAATGTCGATTAAAAATCAATGAACGACCATTGATTACCATCTAAACTAGCACGAACTTTTACAGAATTCTATCATCGATGCATCAAAGCAAAAAACGAGGTAGATCCGTATGAGGTTTTTGAACACCAAATTTGAAAGACAACCTACAAATACTCTGAAATTAGTCGAGATACGGTAGGTAATTCATTTTCCGGCTCATCAATCCTGCAAGTTTTCTAGACGTCCTTTTATCAAACGCTTTTCTCAACATACAGCGTTAAGAGGATTCTGATTATCAATTTGTGCTGTAAAAGGAAAGAACGGCTTCCTAATGGGCAATGGCATAATCTATGCTCAGGCGAATAGAGTACTAGAAGAGAACACTGCGAGATCTGGGAATATTTATCTTGAGAGAAGACATACCTGGATTATAACAATGAGCCGGTGCGTCTTAATGAGTTAAATGTAACTACCAGTCAAATTTATATCTTGCAACCGTAACCTCCCTAAATCAATCATTGCAGTGGCATCAACTATTTGTGTCGAGAGGACGAGGTGCCTGTTCCATCATAACATTTTGTCTTGATATATTTTTGGTTTAAAACTAGGATATGATTGATGCAAATCCAAATAAGATTTAATGTCATTCAGGGATTTCCTGACGATACGATACTTTAAAAAAAGCATACAAAATTTAAAATTTATAATATCCCGCGATTCGCTGGAAAACAAAAACTGGCAGATATGAGTTTTGGTAATGAATGGTACACTACATATTCAACTACAAATTAAAAAAGATTCTGAGTCAAGCGCTAAACTAAGATTCTCTCTTTAACATTTGAATACAGTCAAATCATGTCGATATGAAAACTAAACATGGCTAAAAGAGATCATACAATAATGTCTGCTAATTTATTTGACTTCTAAATGTGCGATTTAGTGTCTACATTTTTACTCCCCAAGGAGGTTCCTAGGGTCATCCATATATATACATACAGGCCTAGCTCTTCAAACGCTAGCTTCAATGTTTCTTAAAAAAATTTTTGATAAAATCTTATCATGAACCTGGAAAAGATGATTTAGGTGCTTAAGTGATTATTTTTACTGCACACTAAATACTTTTGTTTTATCTTTCCCTAATCAAAAACAATGTTCAACCATTAAAAGTCACGTGTAACTGAAATTAGCGCCAATTTTCACCAATCATGTTACCAATTTCCGTCCCTCCTCCAATCACCTTGCTTTGATTCAACCTATATTACGTGTAATAGTATACTGAAATTTACCAGAAGTTGGTTGCTGAATAATTATAGTTAATAAATCGAGTCAAATCACCTTATTTTATGAGTGAAACAAATCCCATGCATCGGCACACAAGCGAATAAATTGCTCTTTCTTTTGAGAGTTTGTGGAGCTGTTACGACTTTCACAAAAAGGCCCATTTCTTCGCCCAGTGTTCGGTCCATTCCCCAGTGGTGGTGAATCACCTTCTTCATATTCAATTCGAGTTCGTCGTCTTGAGCCACCACTTTGGTTTAGATCATTTAGTCTCATTGATTTAGATGTTCGTGGACTAGGAGGAGTTGGAGGAGGCTGGTGACCACCATAGTGCACTATTTTTGGTAGTAACTCTGGTCTCCCCCCTGATAGATCAGCTTGTGCATCTTCTGCTGAGCGGTATTCCCTACTTCGGCTGGGATGATTTGCTGAGTAACCCGGAGAAGGAAATGGTGGACGGCTATTAGATTGTGAGGAGTTAGATGCCGAACTATTTGCATGAGAGTTCGAATTCCCTTGGCCAATGCTTTGACGTAGGGCCAGAGATTCACCAGCGAAAATGTCCATTATAGGGGGAAGCCTACTACTGGTCTGAATAGCTGGTACATGATGAATGGTTGTGTTTGCAGAAGTTGCAGATATAGGTTGAATGGGAGATCGTGCATGAGAATTTACATTGACTTGATGTATATGAGATGTATTAGAGAGATTGGATGGCTGGTTAATAATATGTCTAGTTAGTGGCTGTGGATGATATCGTGATGTTGTAAAACTTTGATTTAAGGGCGCAGATTGAATAATCCTCTCTTGAGCAAATTCTTCATGTGATGGAGCAACAATACTTAGTCCAGGAGGTGCCTTTTTCTTTGATGAAATAGGACCTTTACTTAAGTTCCCAGTTCCTGCTTCGCGATCTTTTGTGCCTTCCATGGCTGTATTACTTTCCGTGACAGATTGTTTGTTCATACGAGATTCAATTAATGTTCTCTGCTGTTCTCGAACTGACATGCTCCTCTGAAGATGATCGCGTTTTGTAGGATCTTGTGTGTTGAAGCCAGGGGAGATACAAGCTAGTCCAACCTCCTGAATTCCTAACCCGTCCATCCTTGACGTCAATGGACCGGCTAATGGCCGCGATGTTGTATGAGGAATAGAATTTGTTGCATCGTTAGAATTTTTAGAGCTATTACTACTTGTCGACAAGTCCAACTTTTGCGGACGATGACGAATGTCGGGTGATGATGTAGGTTCTTTTTTGACAATTACCGAAGATATTGATTCATTACGTGAGCTAGAATTATTAATCTTCACGAAAATTACAGAGAGAAATGGGAAACATACGATTTTGGTGAAGTCTTTGAGGAGGATGCTTTTGAAGATGGCTTGAAAATTTTATTACTCTGACGTGAACCAGAGTAACTTGCAGATTGTGATACTGCTGTCGACAACGATGAGGAATATTTCGAGGAACTGGAGGCAGAAGGATTTGCACGATCCATGTATGATGATCGATCATGGGGAGCTGGGGACGGTGTCATTGCAACAGCTGCACTCATATTGCTTGCTTATCACCACTTCCGATAAGAGGTTGGTGAGCCAAAAGAGAGAGAGGATTAAGAAAATAGAGAGACGTTGGCCCGTCAGAAAATGACTTTTTTCTTTTTTTTTTTTTTCAATTAGAATTCAACTGCTCATTGCAAAAATGTCGATGCGCTTCACCTCAAGTACTGTGGTTCGCCTTAAGCATGGAATGTCAATTTGAAACAGAAGAATCGGATCCGGACTCTAGGGGTATGAAAGATTATGAAATTGGGGCCGAGGGCTGGTGCGCCTAGCGAGGACGAGGCTAAGAGAGGCAGGTCGGCAGGCAGGCAGGCTTGTTCAAATTTAAATTTGTCGTTAGAATAATGATGAGCATGCGACAAAGGGGTAAGGGCCGGTCAGGATATACTGCTTGCTGCGAGAGGTGAAGGCGAGGCGAGCTGCAAAAGAAAGAAGCGTCAATAATAACGACACTGACAAAGAGCTACAGGTGTTGTAAATGATATAGATGATGATGAGAATGATGTAGCAGCAGCAGCAGCAGCAGCAGCTGTAATGGTTGTAATAGTAGCAGTAGTAGTATAGTAGTAACAGTAGTAATAGTAATAGTGATAGTGATAGTAGTAGCAGCAGCCTTGAGAGCAGTCCTTCTAGCAAGTAGCGGTCGAGTTCGTTCAAATAAACTGCAACAGGAGTCCAGATGTAATCGATCCTCCCCTTCACACTGGATTTTGTCTAGTGCAGAGGCCGGCAACTTTATGTTCGACAAGAATTAAGTGAGACTCCATGCAAGAGCTGGTTTCAGATGTCCCGGGGTGGGGCCAAGTGATTGTGCACGGACCAGGATGTTAGAAGAGGAAATGCATTTTGCGTGACAATTGATGTTTGGATGAGAAGCTTTGGCCTGGCTGAGTGAGTGAGTGATGAGTGAGTGAGTGAGTGAGTGACTGACTGACTGACTGACTGACTTACTGATTAGTTAATTGTTGATTAGTTGATTGATTAATTGATTATTACATTAGCCGTTGCCCCTCTCTCTCCCCCCTTAAATCTCCTTCCCACTCAACGCTCTATCTAGGTGTTCGGTCGGTCTACCCTATTGTGAAATTGCACTCGCGCTTCATGTTACGTGTGAGAGAATACACCGTTTTTGATCGCATGGGAAATAAATGATGCCGCAGCCTCTTACCGTATGTGGAGTGCGCGAGTCTGGCTGAGTGAAGCCCCATGGCTCAGATTATTGCGGATTGATTACTTATACTCGTGCATAATAAATACGTAGGATAAATGTGCAACTGCCTAGACGTCAAACTTCCCTGTCATAACTTTATGAGGAGGAAGGATAATTATTTATGAACATGATATCTGGCCTGCCGTTCTTGGCCAATTAATTACCCTGTGTCTTTGGCCAAGTCTCAATCTTTTTGTTTACAGCACATTTCAGGGATCCTTCTCATTTCACACATATGACGGGCTTCCAACGCGACAGGTGCCAAAAGTCAACAGCAATAAGTAATGAGAATCATTCACTTGTCTCATTGGAACCTGGAGAGTAGGAAAAACATTTCTAAGCTTTCTCGTGGGAGTTTCCAGATGAATCACGATTTTTTTCACAATCTTTACGCTTGAATTTCATTCATGGTGGAGGAAGTGATTAATTGGTGTTTCGTTATGAGCTGGAGTATACCATGATAGAATACCTTCTAGAATTTAGACTCCTCATCCGTTGCTCATCCATTCCTCATTACTTTATTGTATCCCAAAATGATGCGAAAGTTCTTAATTTAAAAATAGAGTTTGTCTAAAAATGGCTCTATCCACTTCACCCATTGGTTCCTATCCCGCGTCTTATTGCGAAAAGAACCATCAAGTTCGAGTAATAACTACCTTCCGTATTAAGGCGAGCATTGAGTCTGCAAGCCATTTAAATCTCACTTACCAGCAAAATGCCAAAGTACGAGAGCGACTAAGTCGTCATCTCGCGAGCGCAAGGCAAAGAAATAGCGTGTAGCAGGAGTCAAGGAAATTCCGAAACACTACCACCATGCGTCTTGCATTGAAGTGTAAGGCTTGATGCTGATGGCATTTAATAACGGCAACATTAGGGGTCCTTAAATAGCTATTTTAATTTTGTTGTACACTGTCATTGTCCGTAATACTTCTGAAAGATAGTGAAGCAATTTAGTGCGAAATATAGGAAATATCCCTACTATATCCAATTGTTTCCATCCAAACCCAATAAAGACCCTTTCTAATCCCATCCCATCCTTACACCAAACACGAATCGACATGGATGATTTTAGAAGTGTCAAGGACAATGATAGTAGAATTATTGCATAGAATTTAATTATCATAAAATCCGCGGAAGTATTCGAAATTACTACAACTCCAGGCTTCCCTCTTAATATGACCATCAAAATTTCTTCAATCGAACTCCTTAAATTTGAAACAAATGTCGCGTTCATTTTTGTATCACGTACCTAAATTTTCAGAATGTAAAAAGGGGGAGAAACGGTACTTACAGGCCTCTAAACTTGTTAATGTAAATTTAAAAACCACATCATTTAATTCGTTGTTACTCCTCAGACATTATTTTTTTGCAGGGATACTTCTATAAAATATGGATTCGGCGCGAGAATCTTGCCAACAAGTTTAATTTATATACGTATTCGAATTAATTGAGGTGTTGGACTCTAGAGCTGAAAAGGCGGTTAATCAGTATATTTTCGTTGGGATTTTGTTTGTTTGTTATCATATGTAAAGCCTAATCCTGCGCAATTGTTGTTTACACCACAATTTTAAAAAAAAGATGTTTAAGGCCCCGAGCCCTAATGGATGTCTGGCTGTTTTTAGAACGTGGTGAACTGTTCCTGCCTGTCGCAGCCCATAACATTAAAAATAGCGTGCCAAGACAAACTTTATTAAAATTGTCGAGCACACTGAGACTTCCACGACATCGGCCAGCAAATCTAACCAAAGCATAATGTAATATATTATAAAAGCGAATCCCATGCTTTGTGGGAGGTATTGTAAGGATCAAGCAGTTGTTGCACCATATTCTTTTCCGATGAGGTGTATGCGGAGTGGAGGAAAACAACAACTGCCTAACTATCTGCTTTGCTACTGGCTAGAATTGCAACGGTCATTGACTGAGTTTCTCATCTACTAGGGACGCATGAAAATGGCCTCAATTCGTTTTTTTTCTGAAGGAACCATTCCGCACATGGAAGCGAACGCTGTGTACAGAAAAATGAATGCAGGGCTGCCAGTTCGTTCTTTCTGGTTCACCCTTGTATATGCGATGCACCCCTTTCTCAAGCGTCACAGTCATGATAAGTTCTAAATAGTTGAAATACGGAATGAGGCTAGCAGCAGGTTTGTGGACTTTGGACTCAGACTTCCTAATTCATTGCTCATGTCAAATGTCGAACAAGCTTGCAACACGTAGGAACAGCAAGTGATTATCAACGACTGACAATGGAGACAAATATGCGAATGAGAAAAATAAAACGCCTTTTCACCATGCTGTAACTTGCAATAACAATTGGCCTTGACCATGTAAAAGCCCATGCGGCTTGTTTTTCCTCTTGGATTGCCGATCTGCAATTTCGTGGAATTTAACCGTCTCAACTGATTTAGGAACTTTACTCACAACAACCGATTTCTTGTCTGTGCGTGAGATCTTGAACCAAATGCTTTTATCCTCTCTGTATCATCAGTTCGAGAATACTTAGCGACTGTAACTGTAATTGAGGAAAAAAAAAGATTGAGATATAGAACGTGTGAATGTGGATTTTTTGGCTATCCTTGAATTTCTAGCTTACGCACAGATAATGGAGTCACTATGTATTTAGCTAGATCACGTGCGTTGTGCTGTCAATTGTTTCTATGCCAACGAACACGCAGATCATGCGAGAAATTACTCATCAAAGACCGATAGATAGCCTTTTTCCTCGGCCTTCATCCGACACCCTTCTTTCCTCTCAGAATCCTAGCTCGTGGAATCATTTTAATTTTTAGAAGTTCACACTTTTAAACTTTCGGTATTAAAACCTGCTTCAACAGTTTTTTTTTTCTTTTCTTTTCTTTTCAATTCATAATTAAAAAGTTGGGAATATCTAAATGTCGCTCAACTTTCAACTTAGCTATTTTGGGGATAGTCAGAACAAATCCCACCCAGCCCTGGTCATCCTATTAATATATCAGTGACAGGGTCTCTGATTGTGGAAACTATTACGAATAGTGTGTTCATTCAATTAGACTTACGGTCGTGTCATGGTGACTAATTGAACGATAACTTCATTTAAAATCTTTAAACTACGAGGGTAAATTGAAAGCTCGAGAAAATGTAATTTTGCACCAACAATCTATTTCCTCTTGTTTCTTTCCACCCCCCCCCCCAAATAATGGGAATGAAAAATGGTTTCATCTATATTAGTAATCAATTTGTTTCAATCTCCCCTATGCATGAGAAAAAAGAAAAAAGAAAATCCCGAATTATGGGGAAAAAAAAAGTAGTTGCAGAAAGGTTATTTCATTGAAAAATGAAGTAGCAATTCTTAATAGCATGAGCATGAACATGATCTAACTGTAACCACATTTATAAAGTCCTGGAATAAAAGGGATATTATTAATTTTTTTCAATCCCATTTTTTCCTTTTTCCTGTTGACCTTTTCTTCTCTCTTCCTCCCCTCTTCCGGCCGGCCCAACTTTTGTTTTTGGTTGAACCATACTACCCCTAAATACTAATCAAACTGAATATATGTTAGCTTATCCAGCGTTGCCTAGGACAACAAATATGAGACACAACATGAATATTCAAACCATCAAGTCATGGTTCATAGAGTACCTATTCCCTCGTTCACACCATAGTATTTTATATTAACCCTTCAAGTATTTCTCCATTTAATACAATTAATTTGTTATTGCATTCAAAAAAGACCTAATTTCTGTTATCAATTCCTCCAAGTAATGTGTTCGAGACCCAATGGATATATAATTAGCATCCTCTCTTGATAGCTAAACAGTTTGAAAACTTGTATTATATTTGATATTAAGCCGTTAAAAATCACAAGATGGTACAAACCAGTCTATGATCTATTCGGAAATCCGGCGATTACAACATTAAGATGTACACCAAGCACTCAAAAAGCTGATTGTTTTTAGTGAGAAAATCTACGGAGAGAGTATTTAAGCTAGCAATTTGAATTTAGTTCTAGCGCTCATTGATAATAGAATGAAGTATAAGAAAAAGGCTGTCTCACGGTATCGTAAGTCGCGCGCTTCTTAAGTAAGGTGTTATTTTAATTGATTTTAGTTTCAGTGTTGGTATAAAGGAGAGGTGCTTATTTGAACGGGAAACCCAAATTGTTGAAGGGAAGCCATCAATGGATAATGTTATTCAAGTGGTTTTCTCTGTCATTTATCTGACCGTAAATATTTACTGGCTTAAGCTGCTGTCTTCTTTTCAATTTCAGATAGTCAGTGTATAGAAAGAAAGAGATTGAATAGACTGATTGAAGTGCAAAAACGCATCCTTAAAGAAAATTGAGTTCCTAAGAGTTATGGACAAAGCTAATGGTCAGCAGAATATGAACCATTCTGAACTTGTTCACTAAATATACATATATTAGGCTATTTAGGCTTTTGCTTGTTATGTAATTCATTAGCCAAAAAAAAGGCATAGTTTTCAAGCTTGGTAGATCTCTTATTGCTGGGTTAAACACAAGCCACTTCTGAAGGTCTCAAACTAAAACTTACACGGTTGAGACTAATCATTCAACGGTGAGGAAAAGACGAAGAAAGTCGTGGAATCTATGATATTTGCAAATCCAATGACTTCAAAAAACTGTTGAAATGTCTTATTACATCGATAAGGGCAACAAGAGATCACATGATATATGTGTGAGTCATATTTAAATGGTATCAATCCAACAGCAACATCTACTTGTCAAAGTGAGCTTTCAAACGCCAATTACTTGATTTTTTTATCTTTGGGAAATTAGATATTCTATGGACTCATGACCAAAGCATGATGTAAACCACATTCTATGAGGAGATAAATTAGGTTGACTAACTCCAGTGTATTGACTGTGTAGATCGGAAATTTTTCAGAATAGACTTATTCCTTCTAATAAATGTTGTCTCTATGAATCAGTCTTCCATCGATGTCAAGAGATGGACTTCAAAAGCTAGTATTCTCAATCAATATTCGTTTCTTCTCCTCTCCTCCATTCAAAATCTTGATGATTCCCACTGCCCAATTTTTTTTGGAACGTTCAGAAATGGAGTTTAATAATACTGAAAAAAAAAGAATCTCTCATGTTAATTTTTACTTTTCGTTCCATCAGGCAGTAGCTAATGTAAATCATATCATTTATCTATTGTTGGGAAAAACTTGTGGTTCAAAGGATATCTTATTGTAACTTTCTATAACTCGTCTATCTTTTTATGCTACATCTAACAGAATTATATAGTAAATAATACAGTAAACAATACAGTGTTGAGCTAACCTATTTGGGCTAGTAAAATGCTGACTAATAGTGAGTGTAATATTATACCAACACTG
>PEDP01001502.1:0-10677 GCA_002918395.1 Erysiphe pulchra
TTTTAATTTCTTTGAGACCTATGCTCCAACTTCTAGAGATATGCTACTTCAATACCTGCTTGCTGTCAGTATTAAGAATTACTCAAGCAACTAGCCTCGATGCCTTAAAATTATATGCCTACGTTATTTGTCACAAGATACTAGGACTTTGTAAATGATAAGTATTCATTCGCAATGAGAGTATAGATATTAAATGAGTATAAAAGAATGATTCATAGTTCACGAGCACCGAAATTAAAGTTCAATAAATTCTTATTCATGTTGACCAGGCAACTAATAGAACATGGGTACAGGGCTAGGACAGAGCGAGTCCCAAAAAGGCTTAGCATTTCGCATGGGTACCCTGACGATACGACATTTAAAAAAAAAGCATACGACATTTATGAATTCCCCTTTTTTATCAGAAACGATGTTGTTAGATATCACAGAGTATTATGTGCACAGCTCACGTGATTGTAAGCTAGTGTTGATTATGTAATAGGCATATGTTGTTTTGCATATTATGACTTGTAGAACTGTTACTAGAAAGGTAGAGATTAATTAGTATAACGTATAAATACGAATAGGTTTATCGACAAAAAACCTTGTCACTGTCAAACCGTCACATTAATGTGTTAGGTATGTTGCGTTGTTTTGTGTGATTTTTTTAAAAAGTCAACATTGTGTTTATTGTCACGAAGTGCGTCGTTCAATAATAAACCACATTGCTCTTATTGTACAACTATTTAACTAAGATATCTCATCTTTATATGTCAGAATTACGAGCAAAACTACAAAGCATCAATTCATTATACAAGTCTGAAGAATATTTGAATTTATTTGAATCAGTGTTTGTTTACATTTTAGTTTATTTCGAAACTTATCAAGTAACTAGCTTTTAAAAAGAAATACAAATATTTTACTCTACAAAAAAGAGACTTGTGGATAGAAAATTCCAATGTAGACTTCTACACGAAGATCCATAGAAGTAAAAAACCAAATAAAGCTATAGAAATGAAGCATGATAGTAGCCAGGCCCATAGAGCCCAGCGTTTTTGTGTAGAATTGCATTTTGTAATTTTACCATTAGTGATAAAAGACATTATAAAATCGAACCCTCCTAGAAAGTAAGCTGGGAAAAGAATTAGAGGAAAAGTAATGCAAATGCCTAATAGAAGTATAGAGATTTTTTTTTCATCGTATATAGACCTGTTATTGAAGCAAGCTTCAATGTCATAATGTGTCTTCAGTTGGTTACATTTTCCTAGGAAACTTGCCGGCTGTCTATAACTATTCTTTCTCGACGCGACAACATCCTGTCGAGTAGTATTACCTTTCTGATTATCGTGTGGATCTAATTTAGTTTTAAGCTTAGTTCCGTTTTTAAGGTTCTGGAGCTCCATCCATTCTTCCTTTGAAGGGGCCATAAGGGAGGTTTCATTATTAGGAAAAAATTTAAAGTAAGCATTTTTAGGATATTCAATGTCAGTTTTAATATATTTTGGGGATTTTAGTCCGTCTGATCTTAATTTCTTCTCCCTCAAGATATTTTTTATGCGTATAGAAGACTTAAAATCGGTCGATGAGTAGTCAAATTGCTCAGAATATGTAGTATCCATATTTTTCTCCCTCCGAGATTTGCTTTGACCATAGATTCTATCTGATGATACGATCCCATGAGGAATATCAGAGAATAAATGAGTCATATAGTCACTGTTCAAATCAATTTGTGAATTAGTGCTAGATGATCCAAAGTCGCTGATGCTATAAGACTTCCCATGACTGAATGCTCTTAGGCCATCATCATAGCAAGCAATAATACATTCATTGTTTGGAAAACAGTTTGTTAGATTTGCATCACCTTCGATATTGCACCTAGTAAGATTTTCGAATTCCATATCAAAAGATCTCCACATTTCATTTCCATTCCAAGAGAAATTTCTGGAAAGTTTATCAATATCGTCACAGAAAGGTTGCGTCAAGTTGGTCAAATTGTTGTCTCTATTGTGACAAAGACGTGACATGGATTCTCCATAGATCTTAATCTCTCCTCTTTTTTTTTGATCATGTCTATTATTTTGGGGCTGCGATTTCTTTTTCAAACTATGAGTAGAATAATTTTTTGAGCATAGATCATACAATTTGTGCAATTTCGACTTAGGCTTTTCTGACATCACAGTGAGATTCAGAGGAGGCTTATCAGTGTCACTTATATTAGCAGTTTCTGAGGTTTTGTGTAAGTTTTGAGCTCTTTTCAAGGCCGTACCTAAATCATAGGAATTTTGATCTCGAAAGTCGTTTGTCAATATTGATAATTGATAATTTGGATGATGCTTCTTGAAATTTTTTTTTTTTTCTAAATCCATCTTTTTCTCCATTGCTGACGTGATATGGTGTATCTATGGTAGGATTAGAGGGTGTTATTTTTAGAGCAAGTGTATTTCTTATATCATTGTACGCATATTTTTCAATCCCTTCGATTAGATAACTTGAATAAGGATATTTACCATTCCTTGCACAGATTTGAAACCTACTCGGCTTCATTACTTCTTCGTTAATAGAGACATCATTTTTATGTAAAAAGTGATCACAATTTTTTGTTTCGACTGTCTCCCATTCTTCAGTAAAATCAGTTTCGAGGTTCGACACGGTATTAACCAAGCTTGTTTTAAAAGACAGAAGATTTGAAAAAGTGACATCTCCATCTCGAAAATGACCTCTTTGATCTTTAAAGAAATATTGTTGATTCATATTAATCAACAACTTTAAGATTGAATTTTGTTTTTGTAGGTTCTTTGATACTGCTTGTTGATTCTCTTCACCAAAACTAGAGCTATTAGTATAGTTTCCCGTTGATTTATTACTGTGTAAAATAGATTTCAAATTGTGTGCACTATATGTGCTACGCCCACTTTCTTGCTGTAGCACCTGGCCTCCATCACATTCTATAATTTGCCCACACTCCCCGAGCGGCAATTCTGGCTGAATAGAATCAACTATTTTCAATCCACTAATCATAATGTTCCCATTACTTGGATTTGCTCGAGGGTTTTGATTTGATGTACCAGATAAGCTAGTTGTTGTGCCTTGCTTGATTGGTAATGTGTTTTTTTCAGAAGCAATTTTGCTAGAGTGAATAATCTGTTCACTTTGACTGTTTAAAAAAAAAGGTGTTTGAAATGATCCTAGAAGATTGTGTGTTGAATTTCTCCAGAAGAAGAGCCCAAGCTTCGGGAATGGACTCAAAATTTTCTTTCTGTCATGTTTTATGTCCAAATCTGAGTTAGATTTTGACCCTGATTCTTTCACTGAAATATTCACACTTTTGTTTTCAAGATTGATGATTTGGGTTGAGACTGGTGGGTATGATTCAGAGTTTAGTGATCTACTATTTGATTTGATATGTCCATGATAAAGATTTGCTTCTTCGGGAAAAAATCTTTCTCTTCCATCGGCATCAAGGTTTATAGCTTCACCACCTCTATTAGAGAAAAATAAAGCTGCTAATAAGTCGCCGAGGAATGGCATTACTCTGGGGTCTACTCTTGTAAAGCTTTCAACTCCCTTGACTGATATTTTCTGATTTTTCCTCATAGGCTTTTGGTCACTCATATTGAAAGAGTTTAAGTAGAAGCCCAATTACTTAGCTCTTTATCGTAGACTTTAATTATATAGAGAGTTGATCTTATTGCTACTCACATCTACTTTCTTAGACAAAATACAAGGGATTTGACATGAAAAAAAGGTATTACCAGGGTATAGTTAAAATTGCAATTGGACCTGTGAGTAACTTGTATTGATGAGATTTGATGTTATGTTGAGTCAAATAGAGCTTAAAAAGTTAGAATAATCTTCCTCCAAAAGACAGATC
The DNA here is from genome assembly GCA_002918395.1 of Erysiphe pulchra. Lineage (NCBI taxonomy): Eukaryota > Fungi > Ascomycota > Leotiomycetes > Helotiales > Erysiphaceae > Erysiphe > Erysiphe pulchra. The sequence continues at coordinate 3,851 of PEDP01001502.1, forward strand.
ATATAGGAAAATTAAAAGTTCATGAGATAAAATCTCGCTTGTCGTTTGATACTTTGCAGTAATACATTTGCCCATTCTGGACGAAGCAAAAAGGAGAAAGCCAGCCCAATAGCATTTACATGAATGACTTGTTTAAACATCGAAGAAGAACCGATAATAACTTTTTCATGTAATTTGATGAATTGTATCTCTTTTCCTCATGGAACCAATAGTATGCGAAACAAGTATCCCATTATGACATACAACAAAGCCTTGTAAGCAACGATTGAGTAAAACATGTCTATGTGTATAAATCTGTGTTAGTAAAGCTAATGAAAGAATCACAGCAATCCAATAATTTCTAGGAAGGAACTCGGTGTTGCTAGACGGAAAATGTTAACCACACGATCATATCAATTCTATTTCATGGCAACTTTACTTAAAGTTTGATTAGATGTCTGAATATCCACTTGAAATGACAGTTATCTTATACAATAGCTTTGATGTATCTCGAGCTGTATTCAAATCTATGAAATACTGAAGAGCTTTTTTTTCGGATTTCGAAATAAAGAACATATGGAAAAAGCGAATGTAAATAATACCTAAAGACTTCATACTTTTGAATAATAAATATTAGTAGCTGGAGAGTGATAGCTATTTTTCCCACTTTATGTAGCAGGCATTACTTTTCAAATATGAGAATTCCTTAAGAAAGGTTGAGACTTTCTTGGTGTTCCTATTTGATGAATGAAACTATGAGGAAGCATTTCTAGTTGACACCAGGGATGATTAATCGTCAATGAAAGCTTTAAATTAAAAGAAAAGTACAGAACATTTTTATTTTAAAAAACGTTACTTCTCAAGTATTGAAAAATGTTATCCTGTACATGAGAAACTGCAGGTAATTTAGTGTATAAAATTTCTTGAGACCATCCAACAGTTTAAAAAAATTGACTCAACATTGGTGAAATGATTGTAACTGAAAAAAAAAAGCGCAGTTGATAACTACAATCAATGTCGTAGTTGATTTCTGCTTTGGTTTTAGTGAGCCAGGCCTGACTGGTGTAGAAAAGGTATTATATTTTAACCTGATCAGAACATGTAATTACTTAGTCGCCCTTATAGTAGATTTTTTATTCCAAGATCTGAACGTTACTTCCAATATATAAGTATGGCTGCAGAGACGACAAAAATGATTGAGATGAACGTCCATTAATAGGACCTCAAAAAATGTATAAATAGGGGTGCATCTAGAAATCTAGGGCATGAGTATAATGAGACTGCAGCACAGGACTTCCTGAGATTCTCCTGTTAAATAAAGTAATCAAGAACTAGTTCAAGTCGCTGCTTCAGCTGCTAAGGGCGAAAGATATCTTAGCAGAAAGAGTCTCTTCAATTTCAAACTTCAAACCGAAAGACATTCCTTCTTACTATGACCAGTATTTCTGGACAAATTTATATTCTTATCACCCTTCAATTCCTTATTTTAGGGTTTTAAATTTTTGCCATGTTAAGCGTCTCTGGTGACTTGATAAATGGTTTACTAACTCCCATTTGATATTCTCCTACTGGAATACTGGAGGACTTCAGGATTTGAATTGCACTAGATTTAGCTTCTCCTGTCCATGTATAATCTCCAGCGTAGGATGCCTTCTCTTAGTGTTCTATGTTGCGTAGCACCGTTTTCATAGTGCTCATGCAACATTATTACAATAAAATTTATCTTTAAATCAGATAGAGAAGCACAAAGATGAGAACCTAATTCTATTATCAGATATTAATGTGCTGAATTCGAAGATTTTGCGGAGGCGTTGTATTAGGGGTAGAGGATGATGATTGAGAGAAACTGGCCAGCTTTGTAGATTCAAAGGCAATCAGCCGATGTGCTGAATAGGAAGCTACCTTAGCTTTTACGTCATTCTCTTTGCGAGCAAAAGGTGTTAATTCTAATCCTAATTCTAATTTTCTCAATGTACTTCTGTTAGTATTTTTAAAACGTACTTAAGTATAGAATTACTATAAATATTCATCAACGATCTGCACAGTTTAAGTATATTTTCAACCTGTTATTACATATTGAAAGAGACTGATATGGACACGCTCCCTCCTGAAATATTCCTTAAACTGGTTGAGTGTGAGTGTCGAAATAGCCAATTTCTACCTACCAAAAGCTGAGGGTAAATCTTTAGATCTTGATCCAGTTGATATAGCTAATCTCCAACATGTTAGTCGCCGTTTCTACATTTTAGCGCGAGATAATACCCTCTGGAGATTACAATGTTTTACTCACTCCAATTATATGTCTAGCATAAGACGATGGGAAGGACTTCTTACTTCTCTGAACAACGCCTCAACTACATCTTCAGATCAACAACTGCTCAATGCACAAAACTATCAAGAAACTCCTCATCAACTCATTAAAACACATAATCTCAAGAGTTTCAAAGAACATGTTCGTATTCTTGCAAATTGGGATCCTTCGTACCCAACCGAGAAAGTTAGTTGGTACCATGAGTATATCGCGCGAAATGCACCAATTTCCATGAACTGGTTAGAGCAACCACTAAGTATGATGAATAATGAAAAAAATTACATTGAAGTTAAAGGCATGGGAATTCTATGTGATAATTTAGAAGATAAAAATAGTGATAATAAAAGTGGCTGGATAGTCGGCCCTATCGAAGATGGTAGTGTTTGTCTTTGGGATATTAGAGATACAAGTTCAGAAAGAGGAGGAACTATAGTTGCAAGAAGTAGAGAATTTTTACTTTCTTCTGACTTAGGTAATGAGAATTACAGCAACAAGCATCCTAGAGTTGCCCGAACAGTGGCCACTGAGTGCGTAAGTGTTGATTCTTGGACCAAAAGAGCGTACTTCGCTATTGAGAACGGTGAGGCTACTAATTTCTTATTTTATGATTTCTTGTATTCTCATCTATCATTTCATTGGATTTAGTAACTTCGCGTTGATTCAATATGAGAATCTATGGTCTAGTTACCACAGCGACTGAAAACTACTTGCATAAAATGAATACACTTCCAAAATTTGCCATTGGTTAATGGACATAAGGTCTCATCGAAATTGATCTGGAAACACTTTCCAAAATTAGGCACCAAATATTTCCTCTACCGATCAGTGCATTGTCAGAAGCAAGACATCCAGTGCCTCTTTCAGTGGGAACAACTCAATCTCTACATCTTTTTGATACTAGAGCTAAATTTTCAAGTTCAATGAAGGAATGTAGCTCGGACCGTGTTGATTTTTATGATTATACTGTTAATTGCAACCCTTCCAAATGTAATAGGTCATTTAACTCTCTAGACCAGCTGAAGCTAGGAGCTTGGCCAAACTGTGCGCATCTTCAAGGTCCAGGACCGTTGAAAATCATTCATGTCCCAAATTTTGGAACTGTAGATAGTGACATCTATCTAGCTGGTCGTTTTCCTAGTATTCTGGTGTATGATCGACGTAAATTTCCTTTGCTCGGTTGGTCGATCCATTCTGGGGCTAGATTAAGTAGTATGGATTGGCTTCCACTTAATATTGCATCGGAGGAAAGAGATCTTGCTAGATATGGTAAACTCTCAATTCATGAAGTCGAAGAGACTAAAACAAAAGTTGGAAGAACCCTTATTGCTTGTGGCGAATACAATAGTAAAGGTTCACTGGAGATGTATGGCTTTTTACCAACTTCAAGTTTACCATATAAAGACCTCGGTTGCTCAGGAGGCTACTTAAATTACTCAAGGAAAAATCGCCAGACCTCTTCAAACTCAAAACTATTAGCAGTTGCAAATCATGGCACACGTATAGTAGTATCTGACGGAGGAGGAAACCTAAGGTGGTTTGAAAGGGACGGATTTACTCAATCTCGATGCTGGAATATTGCCAAAAACCCAATTGGACTATCAAGAGGTGTTTTTGGCACACAGGCATTTGATATAAATTCTTGGTCAGAGGATATTGTCATCAAAATATTAGATATAGGATCTTGTGGCAAGCAAGGCGTGAATTCTAGCCTTGGAGACTTGATTGTCTGGACAGGTGAGAAAATAGGACTCGTAAATTTTTCAAGTTGTTCAAAATTTGTGACACAAGAGATAGAAGAAAACACCGACAAAATGGAGGCAATGTATGTCGAGAGAATGCGAAGAGCTCTAGTAGCCAACGCTGATGAGGTCAGGTGGATGAGTGATTTAGGCGTTGGAGCTCCCTAGCTACAGTGAACTCTTAAAGCCCTTGTAATAAAGCAGATAGCTAGTAAGTAGATAAAGGTAGCTAATAATTTACGCTGGTGAAATGCCTGATCGAGTTCATCCTTTTTTAAACAAGTTTGTGAATTTTATCCGCAGTGTTAACAATTTCTCTCATAAAACAATACCTTTAGAGCCCCGCGGAAGAGTCAAAGTCTTATTCTCCTTATGGCAAAGATGTATTTCATGAGCTAAATTGTCTCGCAAAGGAGGCAAATTTTCAGTTCCTTCATCGTCTGGAAACAATTCTGCAAATTCTCTCACTTTTTCTGGGAATCATAGTCAGTCTTGCTTGCTCTACTGATAACATTTGTTTATCACGAAGTGCTTTACTGATATCCCCTAATTTTGCAGTACTAATCATGTAAGTATCTCCGAATTTATTAACGTCTACCGATTGATAAGAATGATTTTTTGATTCCGTGTGTTATATTTCTTTTCATTTAGTTCGTTACATTATTCATATTGCTAACCTTTAGTTCCTAGACAAATGTCTTAAATCTTCTTTAGGTCTATCACCACTTTTGAAACGTCTTTCAGTCATTTCTATCTATTGTGTAGTTCTGCTTACGATTCGTACCTATCAGCAGAAATTATCGTCAGGCAACAGATGATTTCCGGCAAGTGTTCGGAATAACCTCTTTCTGAACAAACTGAGAATTGAAGTATGGAAATTTATTGTGCATTTTCTTTCCACACTCACAATCTTGCAAAACACTAATTTCAATCTACCTTTCAATCATCCCCATTCAAGCAAGCACCTGAATTGAGAAAGTTGCTTGGGTAACGTGTTTATTTATTTTGTTCTAGCCAAGCCAGAAGCCTTTACTATGTACACTAGAGCATTTTTCTAGACAGACTTTTTAAATCAATCACTTTAATTTTAATCTTTTCCTTCTAAGATCCTAGTCATTCCTTTACATCACAATCCCATTCTTTACAATGTCTCTTTCAGTTCAAGCAATTAAATCAGACATAGAAATTGCCCTAGTGATTCCTATTCGGGATTCTCATGTCTCTGATACTCCCTTCAATATACCCTATGGCCACGGTAGAAAATGTAGGTGGATACCCTAGTAGGGGTTTAAGCGAGATAGTCTGAGCCTAATAAAGCATGATCTACCACCAAATAGAGTTTATCCCCCGTATTTATGAAATTTCTTGGCAAAAAATGTATGGTGAATTCATCCGACAGAGAAAATGTAGGTGGGTCAATTCTTCTAAGCTAAGCCTAATTTATATATGATTTACTGCATAAAACTTTATGCGATCATAAGATTTATAGCAGATAATAACTTCAGTCCTTAGTACTTAATCGGACCCCCATCAGCATCTATAACCGCTTGACATCTAGCCGACATAGTCTCAATAAGTTTGACAAAGTATTCAGAGGCCACAGAATCCCACGCTTCCTTCACAACTACTCGAAGTTTAACTTGACATCTATTTTTTCCGCCGCCCAGACTATGATAGTAAAACTGAATGTAGTCTTTCATACTATCCCAAACAGCCTCTATCGGATTAAGGTCTTGGGAGTTAAGAGGCCAAGAAATATGTGTAATGGCCCTCTCTCCCATCTCTTCCATCGTCTTAGCTGCCGAGTGGGAAGGAGCATTTCTTCTTTTGAGGTGTAGAAGGTGAGATCTGAGAAGAGTTCATCTGTGCAAATAATCAGTTCCGAAATGTAATCTCGGTCTGCTAAAAAATCGACCTTGATAATAAATATGTCAGATTTGATAATTGAATATAAATGTAGTTACTCGATGATTGTAAATTATTTACTGTGTAAGTATGAAAGATGTGGTAGTGACAACGCAAAGCTACTAATTATGGTGAATGTAAGTATAATTGAGCAGACGTCCGACGATAATTTGTGAAATCGATGGAAAATCAATTGTGCATATTTTGACCTCACTATTCAGGTGTCAAATGTTTTTTGAACTTTACTAGCTCGATGCTAGCAGGGTAATATCCCTGAAGCGAGTGTTGTCTCCACTTTTACCCACCTACATTTTCTATCGTGGCCATAGGGTATGCGCAGATTCGGGCATTGATGTGGATGACTAGGCATAAATAAGTATTTACTAAAAATAAAATGGTGATATAGCGTTGTATGACATCACACAAATTTCTTCCCTGTTCAAACTCAATTTAAGTGTAGATCAAGCGATATTATGTTCATTGAACCCATAAAAAACTCATGCTTCTTGTACTACACAGTAGCCTTGAGCCAGTGATGATTCTTTTTACACTATTATTGTCCTCAATAGGTAGTCGACGACTCAACACCTGTACGTGGTGTCCCCTACGAACCTTCAGCTCTCTATTGAGAGTCTGTAGAGCTGAGATTGAGTCACAAACCTTATCAACTTTGAGCTGAGTTCACCTCCTCTCAAACATACGCTACCGTTAACCAAAGACAAAATGATGACGAAATTACGCTAAGTAAGAGGAGGGAAAATATGATACAAAACGCTATAACGGCGGTAAGAGAAACCCTCGTCACAATTCAACATGTGCTGCCCACCGGAGCGACGAATAAAAAGTCCACGAAAGCTAAGTCCGAGACCCTTCTGTCCTCTACACCGGCAGAT
>PEDP01001503.1:0-10676 GCA_002918395.1 Erysiphe pulchra
GACAGTGGGAGTGATCAGAGAAAAGTCGCTAAGTCTAGAGTGGGAGTGTTAAATTACACTTAATAATTTAGCGGCTACCCTTAGCTTACTCACCTCCAAGTTTGTACTAGCTTACTTTGCTTTTGTTGACGTAGTAATAAGAAGAATTCTTAGTAGTTGAATTGTAATTAATCTTAGGAATTTTTTATATAAAATAACAAATGACATTCTGTTAATACGCTCATGTTTGGATGATTTGCTCAATTCTCATATTTAGAAGGTGTTTAGAGACACGGAGGGTAGGCATAGTGGGCGGCCGCGCATTACATAATAGTTTTGAAAAACGTACGGTCCTAATTTTTTTCCAATGATTCGCTCAGTAATACGTAATACTCGCTTCACGAAACGCGTTAGTGAAACAACATAATCGTGCTCAGGGGTTGAGTAGGCTTGGGTAGGGGATCGTCAGAACAAAACTACTTATGGATCTCATTGGTGTCCAGATCGATATTGGCCAATTCCCAAATTAGGAATTTAAAACTTTATAATACAGCTTCAACTTAGAATTTTGTATCATTTGGCCTATTCATATTTTCGAACTATAAGTTTGGGAAACGTGAATTGGCATGTTAGAAAATTCGTCAAGCTTGAATAAGCAGCAAGATATCTGAGCCACTGTAAACCTAAACCTTCTAGAAAGCTTGACTTGATTGATTAAATAGGCCAGCAAACTCGTAGATAAAAGCCAAATCAGATAATAGTCTTTTAAGCTCTATGAAAATTGAATTTTAATAATTAGAGTCACGAGGCACAATGTGATAAACATATCTAATTGTTACCGTTGGACCTAATAGGAGCCTCATGTTATCGGTCGAGGGGAGATCATTCATGGAGGAAAATCGACTGTACTACGATTCTGAAAAACGGTGGGGCTTCTAAGAGCCCCTCCATTCATTGCTTTCCATCTCCACAATTGTGCATCTTTTTTTTTCCCAACTAACTCCAACCTTCAAAAAATTATCGATATAAGTTGTTATTCCTCGTACAAACTCCTGTTCTGGGGTTATAAAATATTTAAATAATCAATATGAGTGCTGCTACGTGAGTAGATACCCCGATTTAATCAGAGGGGTTCACAAATCATGTCTTGTATCCTACATTATTATTTCTTTCAAAGCGCTTCAGAAATAATAAATACAACTAAATTTAAGCATACAAACATATATTGCTACGATTAAATCTAGGGTTAGGCTATAAAATATCTCCAGAAGGCTGACAATGACCTTAGAGGAGATTTCGGCCTTATAGGTCTAGCTGTTATGGGCCAGAATCTAATTCTGAATGCTGCTGACCATGGCTTTAACGTTATAGCTTACAATCGAACTGTAGCTAAGGTAGACCACTTTCTAGAAAATGAAGCAAAGGGTTTTTAGCTCCAGTATCTTCAATGGAACTAACTGCTAATGATATCAGGGAAATCAATTGAAGGTGCTCGTTCAATCGAAGAGTTTGTGAGCAAATTGAAGAAACCACGTCGTATGATGCTACTTGTCATGGCTGGCAAACCTGTCGATGACTTTATTGAGACATTATTGCCATTACTCGATCAAGGTGATATCATTATTGATGGCGGTAACTCCCACTTTCCCGACACAAATCGTAGGACCAAGTACCTAGCAGGAAAAGGTATCAGATTTGTAGGAAGTGGTGTCTCTGGGGGTGAGGAAGGAGCTAGATATGGTCCCTCTCTAATGCCAGGCGGCAATGAAGAAGCTTGGCCTTACATCAAAGATATCTTACAAAGTATTGCAGCTAAATCCGATGGTGAGCCCTGCTGTGAATGGGTTGGTGACGAAGGAGCTGGTCATTATGTGAAGATGGTTCATAATGGTATAGAGTATGGAGACATGCAGTTAATTTGTGAAGTATGTTTACTCTTGACTCCGTAGATCTATCTAACATGAATAGGCCTATGATATCATGAAAAGAGCTCTTGGTTTATCGAACAAGGAGATTGGTGATGTTTTTACTAAATGGAATACAGGGGTCTTAGATTCCTTCCTTATTGAGATCACTCGTGATATAATGTATTATAACGACGAAACTGATGGTACCCCATTACTTGAAAAGATTTTAGACTCTGCAGGACAGAAAGGAACGGGAAAATGGACAGCTATCAATGCCCTCGATCTAGGAATGCCTGTCACTCTCATCGCCGAGGCTGTTTTGTCTCGTTGCTTATCATCCATTAAGAGTGAGCGTACACGAGCCTCAAAAGTTCTACAATTTGTTGGTCGTTCCAGTAAATTTGATGGTGACAAAGATCAATTTCTTGAAGATCTTGAGCAAGCCCTTTATGCTTCAAAAATAATTTCATACGCACAAGGATTTATGCTCATGCAAGAGGTTTGTCAATTTTTCGAGAAAATTTTACCTTGATACTGACATATATTGGAAGGCTGCAAAAGAATATGGTTGGAAGCTCAATAAACCCTCTATAGCCCTGATGTGGCGCGGTGGATGTATAATCCGATCTGTTTTTCTAAAGGATATTACCGCTGCTTATCGCGCTGATAATAACCTCGAGAATTTATTATTCAATGATTTCTTTAACAAAGCTATTCATAAGGCACAACCAGGATGGAGAGACATTGTTTCAAAAGCAGCTTTACTCGGTATACCAACTCCCGCTTTCTCAACTGCATTATCGTGGTTTGATGGCTACCGCTCTGAGAATCTGCCTGCCAACTTATTACAAGCTCAGAGAGATTACTTTGGGGCTCACACGTTTAAAATCAAGCCGGAGTTTGCAAATGAAAAATATAAAGACGGAGAGAATATTCATGTTAACTGGACTGGGCGGGGTGGTAACGTGAGTGCATCCACATATCAAGCATGATCTCTAAAATATCCATATGGTGATATCTAGAACAGTTTTTGGGATAGGTGTAATAAATTTCTTGTTTATCTATCCCGAATGTACAGAATCTTTCAAACAAAATGAAGCTTACAGGATTGTTTCTTCGGTTTTTTCTAGTCAAAAATTAGAGACATAAAAAGCCATTTTCATAAATTTTGATAAGCTCAACAGAGATTTTATAAAGTTGCTGATCATCCCTGCAACAAAATTAACCGATACTATGATTTGCTTAGACAAATGAGCAAGACTGATTAGTTTCGCGTGAGCTTCGCGTATATTTTGTAAAAGCCTTGCTTATGTAATACTTCACGGAGGTATGGACCTTAACCGATAAAGAAATTACTATCACATGACCTTCAGACATACATAGGCTTTTGATCCATATACGTTCAAAACTCATAAGTCACGCTGGATCTTCACCAGGCGCATGAAGTAAAACCTCTTATTTCCCCGACAAACTTCTTTTGTGGAAATTGCTAAAACATATATTACGAGCTGCTTTTAGCAACAGAATTTAGTTTTCTTTTAACGCAACTCATAGACTAAGACTTTAAAGGACTGTTCCGTAAGAACTATTCTTAGATATATTAGAATCTCATTTATAGAATAGTGAAATAAAAACCCAACGCATGAGATCCAAGAATTTATAATTCGATTTGAATTGGAATGGAAACGATAAAATAATTAAAAAATGCCTCAAATTGGGTTTTCTCAAAGGCTGGATAAGAGAGTTTAAGACGAAAGACTGGAAAGTAAAAAGGTTTAAAGATGCAGCCTCCACTAATAGCGACTAGCTATAGTACAATATCAACTGAAGTCAAGTTAACAGTTAAGTTTCATATTGGCATGAAACTTGAAGAATTAAAAGAGATGTGCCGGAGCGAAAGTTGATCATCCTTAGCTAGAGACGGCAGATATGCAAACATACGTCTGTGTCTGCCTGAATAATAGGCTAAGCCATATCAAAGCTTTCAAAGGTTTATCGAGCTACCGAACATGTTCATTTACATCCTTTTAAGGGCCTTGAAAATATTTTCCTGATGTATCTAGTTGGTCGCATTTCAAACTCACCCAATATTCGTGTATGTAAAATAATTATCTTTCTTTGGGGTTGTAATAGTTTTAGGAAATTATAGCATACTTGATTCCTTATTTACTTTTGAATAATAATTAGCTGAAAGTTTTGACCGATCTATTGAGGTGTGAGCGACTGAAACCAGTCTCGGAATACGCGTAGTTCTGATAGGATATGTATGATCAGATAAATGTTAGGTGCTAGAAATGGGTTCAAAATTTTTATTAGCTACCATCTAATAGATCGCTCTCTAAATCTCACATTTCAATGTATTTACTTTGGTCACAAATAATCAATTCGTTAAACGCTTTTTAACAATCTATGTACACAGTAACCGTCAATTGCATAGTGGCGTCACAACGAGACCTAGGAAATAAAGCCAGAAATGGATAGATATATCCTCAATGTCACACCTTTTTGTGATTGAAACACTTCTAGACGAGTTGATAAGGCTGATTGTATCAGCAAGTATCCAGGTACCGAAATATTCGAGAGAAAAATACGTTGTTCTAGACTCACACCATCTAGTCAAATTCCAAGAGGCTTAGTGATATCAAAAATTCTACTCTTCACGTATTACGCCAACAAAGTTTTGCCCGTACGAATCCATTTGAGGTCGAAAGTCAGTTGGATGGATTAGATGAGAAATTCCGCGTCTACGGTAGAGATAATCTCGCCGATGCTCTCAGTGAGCGCCGGTCCTTACTAGAAAAAAATGACACGAAATGGACTTCAGAGATTTTACATTTTCTCTTGGAAATCTCCCATAGACCAGTATCAACCTCAAGGCTTCAAAATTTAGAATATCTAAATGAGTCACGGACCAAAAATGAACTTCCTTTACAATGGTCTGATATTTTTAGTGAAGATGCGCTTCTTGAGGAAAGAGAAATTTGGGACAATGTCAACTTTGCAGATGAAAGTACAGACGATGAATATGAGATAAAACTGACAGAGCTAGAGACAAAAGAAAAAAATTCTTTAGTTTCTGCACTTGAAGCCAAAACTCAAGTTCATCCAGATTTTTATATTGTTAAAAGTGAAGATTTCGAGGGGCTAAAGAAACTTCGAGAGTTTCAATTCTGGCAGAGAATTCCAAATGTACATGGCATTAGGATGGAGACGATAAAAAAAAGTATCACTGAACTTCAGGCTGTTCGAGAGGTGCTCTTTATGTTTGGTGGATATCCAACATCCCTATTTAAGGTAAATTCTAAGGATTCTATGGTTATTGAAGCGTCGAAAAATTATGCTCTAAAGCATGTTTCTCATGACTGCTTCATGAGCATTCTTGAAAGTTTAGCAAGTCAAGGTACTATTGTTACAACATTACGAGTTTGGACAAAAAGCTCACAAGTTAATCCATTACTTCAGGCGTTTCAACTAGCTGTTGTAGAAAGGCTTGATAAATTTGATAAATTACTATCGAGGATCCATCAAACATTTCTTTCACCTGTACATAACACAATAGTAAGCTTAATCAAAACTTGGCAAGAAATTACACCTACAGTACAATTTTTAGCACATCTTGTTGGAATTACAAAAAGTATTGAGGGAGAGCCCAACAGACACGCTTTTCTCTACCTAGAAATGCTTTACAATCTAACTTGTACCTCCCAAATGGCAGGTGATGATACGGCTTATTCAAACATTGGCAAGATTTTTTTTGAATGCTTTCATATTTATCTCCGACCTGTTAGAGCCTGGATTGAAGAGGGAGAACTGAGGGAGGACGATAAAAACTTTTTTGTTTGCGAAAGTACTGGTAATATTGAGCTATCCTTACTATGGGAATCTAGATATAAAGTTCGAAAGACCAAAGATGGTGTCTTACATGTTCCTAGCTTTCTGAAACATGTTGCTTTTAGAATATTCAATACAGGTAAAAGTATTGTACTTTTGAAATATCTTAACCAAGCCAGTTTACTTCAGACTATAAATAGAAGTACAGAGCCATCTCTAGATTTTGAAACTGTCTGCAAACCAGCAGCTTTCCAGCTTGTGCCGTTTATAGAACTTTTTAATAGTTCATTCGACGCTTGGGTCAGTAGCAAGCATCAATATGCTGCTTCATTGCTCAAAGAAACTCTTTTTAATTCTTGTGGGCTCCATACTTCTTTAGATGCACTTTCACACATCTACTATCTAGCTGATGGTAGTGTTGGTTCTTTTTTCTCGGCTGTGATATTTAAGAACTTGAATAATTTGAAGTCATCCTGGAGCGATAGGTTTACTTTAACTGAACACGCCCGGAATTCTTTTTCATCAATATCATCAGTATCAATTGAGCATTTAAATATGTCTATATCCTCACTTGCTCGGAATTATCGAGATATGGAAAAAAGTCGAAAATCTGTGAAAGTCTTGTCTGCTTTTGAACTCAAATATCAACTTTCATGGCCAATTCAGATAATAGTTACCCCTAAAGCGATGCATTCGTATCAACGTATTTTCATATTTCTCTTACAGGTTCGACGAAGTTCGCATATTCTCTCCCGCGAGACTTTTAAGGTAGATCGACTAAATAGTATAAATGAAGATGACGAACAAGCGTTATTTTATTCATTAAGAATGAGATTACATTGGTTCACCGAAACTTTTTATTACTACTTGACGTGTCTGGTACTGGAGCCATGCACACAGAAAATGAAAGCTGATTTGAAAGCTGCTGAAGATATTGACATGATGATCAAGGTGCATACAGATTACATCGAAAGATGTATCGATCAGACGTTACTCGGGAAAAACCTGGACATTATTTATAATACTATACTCAAAGTTCTAGATCTTGGCATTCGATTACAAGATGCTCGAGTAAATAACGATGCCTTGATGAAATTTACACTTAATGAACAAAACAGTTTGATGGATTTATCCATTGCCGGCTTGGGTTTATCCACAGATAATTATCATCATTATCGGCCCCCCAAAAAACAACAACAACAAGAAAAAAAACAACCAAAACCTAAATATACACAGCTCTCTCCCAACTTCTATCGCAAATCTACTCGGAAGAACAGTACATGCATGCACGATTCTAGCTCATCAGATGTCGAGACCAGTCATAATTATCAAATCAAAAATCATCCCAATCTGCACATTGTTGATAATAATATTGATCAAAGTATCTTATCTCCATCGTCTAAATTAGACCTTGATGCTGATGATAGTGATACGGCGACTGCTTCTACAACGACACCTAATGCTGATGCCAATGCTACACAGAATTCTCCCCCCCTTCCTTATGTCGAGCTACTGCATCGTTTGAAAGCTACTTTTCATCAACATGTCCGCTTTATTGCTCGTGGCTTGAAAGGCGTCGCGCGAGCGACCACTAGTGGTGATGAGGCACGCCTTTGGGATACTTTGAGTGATATGTTGGAAATTGGCTTGACTAATTAAGAGAAATCAGATAAAGTGAGCGAAGATGAAAGAGGAAACAAGGTTTAGTGAAGATATAATGTTTGAATACTGTCTTTAGAAAGTCTTTTTTCTCTTTCGCAGCTCACTCTTGATACTTTTTTAAATTCTTCATTAAGAAAAAAAATAAAATGTATGTATTTACATTATCATCTTCAATCATCTCTCATGTTCTCATCATCATTAAAAATCTCATAATTTTTGGCCCATTCAGCGCTTTCTTTTTTTTGATTTCTCTTTCTCTTTCCCTTGAAAGTCTAGAAAGTATCATACTTTTTCTATCTGTAACTCTATTCTGTCGTTAAATTCTCTATTTTTTCTAGCATCATCATAAAATCTTTACACATGTTTCCCTTTTTATTAAAAAAAAATTAATAGTACCCTCATGATCCAGCAAAACACCATTTAAAATAAAAATTGGAATCCTTTTTCCAGTTTTTTACGCAACTTTTTTTTTTTTTTTGAGGTGCCAGCCATGGTCAAATTTTTAAAAAAAAATATGAAAAGAACAACGATTCTTTCAGTTATACGTCCTTTTTGAAGAAAATAAATAAATTAAGTTAGCTTTAACATGAACATATAGTTTTGACTTGACTTGTTACAAATCAAAACCCTATTTTTTAAAAATTTTTAATAAATAATGAAGAGAAAAAACAATTTTGATTTTGATGTCAATATTTGTAACAACATAGATTTCATCAGAGTCCAAATTTAAATATATTCTTTTTTTCGATTTTTTTTTCCGAGAGTCTGAAAGAAAATGAAACAAAAGAGGCGATGAAGAAGAAGGAATGTAAAGACTCACCAGTCCACATAGATTTTACCAGCGCTTAAATCTCCGAGATTTAAAGCTTTAAAGGCAGCCGGACTGATATCTATATCCATACCTCCACAACCCATACATTTATCTACTACTGTAGCGACTATTTTCGGGCCAACGGGTCGAGCTGCATTGGTAAGGGTGACGGATTTGAAACAATTTGAACTTGCGATAGAAGCTGGAAGTGCGATAACCATTTCATCATCCTTTCAAAAAATTGTTAAATACTTTTTTTAAATTTACTTTTCCAAGAGAAAAAAAATAAAAATAAAGTAAAGTATGATGGGTGTGAAGCAAATGAGGGAAATATTCCTTACGTTACTGTTTGTTCCACAGGCTCCTAGACCAGTATTATACCAAGTTGCTTTACCTCTATAAGCAACCACAGAAGGAATATTGAGAATTGTCAGATAGGCTAACCACCAAAGATGCATCATCCAAAGTGAGTAGCTCGAGGACATGATTAAAGCTTTTTGATTTTAAAGTGTGATATTTTTATTCTTGATACCACGAAATGATACCTTTTTCGCCCTTTATATGTTTCTATCTAGCAAATTTTCTTCTTTTTGTAAGCCAAAATTATTCGATAAAACCCCCATGCATCATATCGAGGCTTGGATGCGAGCCACTTGTGGATAACTTGCACTTTGATCGATTTGCCTGAGGTATATTTTCAATTAACTTCTTTTTTGAAAGCAAAAAGTAAGCTAGCAATTTTTTGTTTCGAATAAAACTTCCGCGCACGATGATGACACCCATAGTTTAGATTCGTTGTAGATCTAGCTAAGATTCAATTCAACCCTAGATAAGGGGGTACAAAACGCATGCCAAATTTGAGCTGATCTTATTACTCATGAGAATGAATCCTAGTCTTTAGTACTTGTACTACGTTGTATAGACCAAGAACGACAGCAGAAAAAGCCTCTCATAGAGAGAAATAGGTGCCAAGAAAATAGTATAATCGAATATATCCACTTGTATGCATAGACTACTCAAGTTACAAAAAGAATTTACACCTAACTTCTCGCACGTTACTGCGGCAAAGGAGATACCTGGTATCCCTTTCTTTTTGTTAAGAGAGAGGCTAGCAGAAGGGCATTTAACCCACATCATGAGATTCTTGTTCACTAGAAATTAGTGGTGATTGACCCATTATTCATTTGATAGACCCAAGTATTAATGTCCTCAATATAATGCCTGAGATCATCATTTCGAAATTTTCCAAAGTAAACATAAAAGATTTTTATGTGAGCAAGTGGTTGCAATGCTGTGCAGATACTTTTCAGGGGGAAAATGCGGAAGGGCACCGTGCCGTTCCCCGTTGAAAAAACGTGCGGAAAAATAGCGGGAGTCTTCGTTCAGGGTCGTAAATCCCCTCTAAGTACCTGATGTGGGACAGGGTAGGGCTGGTAATGGAAGAAAATTTTTTACATTACTCGACGATTATCGTAAATGCATTGCTGTCAGTTAGGATTGAGCAATTGTGGAGTTTTTTAATCGCCGGCCGATTGGTCAAGATCTAGTGTAAGCAAAAAACCACTGCTTTACTCATACACTCCATAATTGCCCAACCTCATATGCTGTGGCCTGGAAGGATGGAGTCAAACATATTTAAAAGCGTGTCTTATACTTCATGGCAGGTATTGATTGTAATAAGACTCTTTTATTAATATTCCCAATGCGTTGTTAGAAAATCTTTCACAGACCATAGAAACTTGTCGAGTATTTCATGAAACAAGAGAGCTGGAGAGCTGGTATGTCTGTTTCTTTTGCAGAGTCAATTATTCCAATCGGTTCTGGAAGGGGTGGGTCCGTAGATCATGATGCTCGCTTGTAAAAGTGCTGCATAGTTCGAAGGTAAGAACAAAGCAGCTAATGGAATTCAGAAATCCGTTTCGGTAGTTTGAGCTAGCAGCAGCTTTAGGCTTGAAACGAGGATGACATGATGCAATGCCACCGTGCCGTATTTAAACCCAGCTGGTGCAGCTGCTTGACCCATGCTGTAGCTCTCGCTGAAGGGAAAAATGGGTGGATTATCCTTGATCTTAAGCTGTAGCTCTTGTGGAGGGATAGCTTTTGTGGTAATTTTCATTCAGGGCAAAATTTGCTGCCTACTTAGCTTTCGAAGTCTATCCGTAATAATGCCAGAGCTTTTAATCCTTGGATGACAAGGAATCCATAGGAAATAAACATTCCTGAAGATTTGGGGTTTCTATTGCCTCTGTGTGGCAAAGTAAGAGAGGTTGCACGGTGTCAAGAGTAATTTTTTGTCCTCCTAAAAACTGGTCAGTCATGGCTCCTTTTGCTCTGCAATACGATGTTTTATAAGCGACGTTCCAAATTTCTAATTTCTGATTTCTATACCCTACATCACCATCAAATTTGCATCTAATTGAATTTGACAAGCTTGAATAAAATTCCATTGGCATTTTAAAATCTTATGAGTCAGATTATGGAGTATA
>PEDP01001504.1:0-10666 GCA_002918395.1 Erysiphe pulchra
GATTCATCTCATTACGTAGGTAAGGCAAACGCAATCATTGTTATGAACACTTGAGTCTGAATTTACCGTGTACTATTCGGAACTTCCGAGTTATCGATGCTTCGGAGTTGCCGTTGCACCTCCTCGCCTAATCTATGCTCACCCGTTGCTCAACTAGTTATACACACCCCTGCGTAAACCAACAACATACTCATTCATGGATATCCCTGTATATTGATAACTAGGGTCCTTGTATGACTAACTCTTACACCTGTAAATCAACTCCTACACGTGTCGTAACTGTGGAAGGAAATTCTCGCTTCATTTGTACTAGGGTAATGTTAATCCATGTATAATTAACTCTAAGCGAGTTTTACAATTTAGCATTTTGACCTCATTATTATATGCCCCGCCTCATTGTTAATCACTCTGCTTTACTACTTTTGTTCAATGGTATGTTAAATGGATGGGATTAGATATAGTAAACAATCATCATCATCATATCATCAGAGCTATCTATTGCTTGAGCAAAAAAAAAGATAATCTCATCGTATTATTTACAAATGGGAAAAAAAAAAATTGCACCATAATCTTCCGTTGGCCCACTATCGCCTTCTACAACGGCCAGACACGTATCATGCATGCTTTCTGAATTTTATGGGCTCTTGAGTATTTACAGAATTACAGCCGGATGACGCTCATAATCTCGATTTTCAAATTCGGACTAGATCACCCTTTTGTCACGTCCAAGTAATAAAATGGCCTATATACTAGCTAGCTCAGGTAGCTCATCTAAAAATTATCAGAAGGCAACTTCTTAGAGCTCTCAATTTTGATAAATATCATCTGAATGAGCTAAGCATAGACTTGAGCTCGTTTGGGTGTCACAGCTTCGCGACGAAGTGAATACCTAACCTGTCTTTGAGAAATTTCTAGTTGAGTTTCGATTTTTGATTGATTCAGACCAACTTCGTAAAGTGCTTTGATCTAAGTAGATAAATTAGTGTTTTAATTTTGATAATTATCTTGATAAATTGTCTGATTAAGAATAAATGCATTTATTCAGACGCTTATAAACAGGTATAGAATGTGGTGGATGAGAATGAATCATGAATGAAGAATTCATGAGGGTGAATTCCTAGGTCAAGGATAACTGTAGCGTTCGCGCGTTGATGATTGGGAAGATCTTAATGTGGTGAAAATTGTGGTATGAAAAATAAATTTTCTGTAAGGGGGAAAGATAGATTTTGTGTCGAGAACTGCCGGATATTTCAGGTCAATATTTTGCAGAATTCTGCCATCACTGGCATAGAAATTGAGGGATAATCCTCCAGTAAATTCAAGAACCTAATTTGGATGAGAGATTCATTAGACGGCTAACCAAAATACGTGTAGGTTTGATAACATCAATTCGCTCAGCGCATTCATTACCCGAGTATTTCTGCCAGGTAGAATTCTCAAAGGGACGTTGGTACTCTTCTTGATGCTCTCCTTTTCCACCTAGCAATGATTTATTCAAAGAATTTATTGATCAATCCAAACTCCTAGCGATCTGTGGATTCTGTAAGTGTAGTACTGGGTCATGCAGCGAAGTAGAATAGCCGTATGAACTCAAATTAAGTATCCAGGTCCTCTAAAGTTTCGAGACAGCTTTTGGAGCCGCAAATTAGGATGTACGTTCTCAAGTCTAGGAACGCTCCTATTGCTCGTATCAGCCATGCTGCTCTCAATCATATAAGCACATGACGAGCCTAGAGTGTTTGTAAAACATTTGGGGCATTCTTGAGTAAAACTCTTTCCCTGTTGACAAGTTCATAGATTTTGTGGGCTCATCTGCTTAGCTCAATATAGTTTTATTTTGTCTTACTTTTTTTTGGTTCTGTTTTAGACCCTCCATATTATAATCCTGTCAATAGAGATATTATTAATCAAGCAAATTCAAGACGGCAATCTTCATATATCCGCCGAACGTCACTTAGTTCAACATAATTTACCACATTAGCTAATTGACCTTGAATTGAAAAATATACAAAATGATTCTCAGGCTCTAATGGCTTTTGAATTGAAGAGAATATGGATTGACAAATTGTGAATAATAGGGCCTTACAAATGGTAGAAATTCGCTTCATACTGACGTATATTCAGTGAATAGTTTTTATTCGTAGTTTCCCACCAGAATTTGTTTTCGATGGAAACTTAAGCGGACATAATTGTAGTTGTCTGATTTAGGGTAATAATTGGTATCATAGCGTGCAGTTTCAATCATGATACCCTTTTTACCAATTTGGTGGTTGACAAGTCCTTTTCGGGCTTGCTGAGCATAAGCCTAGATAAAACAAAAGTAGTAGTGTTGAGATAAGCTTCAGTGCCTGGCATTGCATCTTGGAATATCGTAAAGAGAGAATGAACATCCAGAAAAAAATACATTATGAGGAACAGTGGAAGGTCAAGAAAGTTCGATATAGACACTTTTGATCAGTAAGGGAGGATTAACCATTTTGATAATAAACCCAGATCTAATTTATCTAATATCTGAGAAAGTGTTTCATCAAAATAAATTATCTGCTATTCGGAGTGATGGATTTGATGATGAGATTAAGCTGCAAATCTGAACTAACTAGTCAAACTTTGCTTATCAGGCCTTATCGAAATTGGACTATGTTTAAAATAAATTCGATTAAATTATTGCTCATATCATTTTTTCCAGTTCACAGGACTAGCTGGAAGAAGGGAATAGTGGTTTAGCTATAATTAAAATTAAAATTTAAATTCTTTTTTAACTTAATTTAATAATCAATTTATGATCATGTAAAGCCAAATTTCATCTCATTGTTGTCCAGCCCGACCGAAAGATATACAGATAAATACAATAATTTTACAGCTGTCAAATAACGGACAGTTTCAAAGCCCCAAAAATTATATCTGGTTCGGGAGAAAAGAAGAGAAAAACAAAGTATCCTACACCTCATACAACGATCGTTCCAAAAATTATCATACAGTAAATTCTTTTACTCGGAGTCTTTTCGAACCATACTTGGGAAGATGGAGGCGGAATCAACATCTTCCATGTCTGGAACGTCGCTCAAGTCACTCTCATCTCCAGTACTATCATATAAGCTTTCCCTGTCACTTTCAACCTCTTCACCGTCTGCTTGAATTGAATTCTTCATGGAAATGGCTACGTTACTCTCTAATGTTTTTCTTCTTGCCGTTGAAGTTTTAGATATTTCATCTGTCTTAGTAGACTCAAATTTATCATTTTGCACCTCAGAGGCGAGATTTGAGCCAAAAAGTATTTTCATCACATTTGGCTTTCCAACATTCGCAACAGTTGAAGATCGCTGTTGATCCGTAGCCCGATTCACTGCAGACTCTGCTCGACGGAGAACTTCTCGTCTTGAAACACCAATTTTTTTCGGACGTTCCTTCATAGAAGCTGTATTTTGCGATTTAGATGTACTTTTTGTTGCATCACCATTTGAATTACTTCCACCTCCAGGCTTTTTGTAAGGATTATTCTTATCCCCAAAAATATCAATTTTCCTTCCCAATGAATCTGGAATGAGTAGTTTTTTAGCCACATCAGTATAGAGCACTGCCCATGCATCGTTAATAAGATCATCAATTGGAGCTGGTTTCATTAAATTGGCATTTATTTTCTTAAGTTCACTCGTATCACGTAATGCCTCTAGAGCAGGATGATACATAAGCGGATCAGAAATCCAAACTGTAAGATGATGTGACATAATTTCAAATTCATCAGCAGGTATAGATTTGAAGATATCATCACCACTTGAAGGAATACAACCTGCTTGACGAATAATACGAAGATATGCAATACACGCCTCGGTCCAAATTTGAGTAAAACGATAGAATTCATTGCCTTTTTTTCTAATACGTTTTACAAGTGCTTCAAGGTTGGTTTTATCGTTCGTTATTTCTAGGAGCCTGATCATCCAGCGGGTATAGCGTTCCATGTAGACACAGTGTCGACCTGGTCTTTCATGATCGGGCTTCCAAACTTGAATATGCATCGTCTTGGTGAACATACTTTCACGAAATTCATTCTTAGCGGCATTAGCATTCTCTTGATTTGACATAGATTCGTCATCGCCATAGAGTAAGCTAGCCACTCGAGAAGTCATTCGGTGTTGCCAATGTTGCTTATCTTCTTTTTTTAATTGACGGACTTGTTCAATAATGTAAGGCCCCCATTCTTCTTCAAAATTTGTTATAATAACTGTCTGCCCTTTCCTAGCCGTAAAAGGCTGTTTTTGAAGTAGATCTGCACCTGCTTGTGGTGTTATAGCCTCCATCGTCACGAGTTTATGCACAATGGAAACTATCTTATAATGCGGTTCAATGATAGGTTCTACAGAGGATTTAGAAGGTCTAGGAACAGTTTTGATGGCATCTGAACAAGCATCTAGAATGTCTTCAACTGTAGGAGGGTTATTTTCCTTGACTTTGGAGTCTTTTTCTTCCGTAAAGTGGTAGAACATTTTCCATAAGCACTTTGCCAACATGTAATGGTTTCTAGTATGGGCTTGTAAGTAATTGACAGTAAATATGAAAGAGCTGAGGAATACTCACATCCAATTATCTGGACGCTCCCGAAGCGATGCCCTAAATAATCTGGCTGAATATTTCCATACTCTATATTTTGTCATTTCTGTATGTAATGCTTTCTTGTATAATCCTGATGCTCCACTCATGTGCCTTTCAAAATCATCAACATTAAACACTTCCATACTAAAAGGGTCACGAGATGAAGCATAAAGACGCATGCCAAAGTCTTGATACATTTCTGAAAGCCTTTTTCTACCCTTAACAGAATCATCGGCTGTTTCATGCGCTGTAGAAAGAGCCATTGCATAACAATGAATAGCACTACGTTGAATCTTAACAAGCTCAGCCCTATGGTGATTTATCTTATCAGTGCTCCATAATACTTCTTCTTCAAGCTCATAGTCAAAACATCGGGCCAAATGATACCATGTCTCCCAGTGATCTGAGTTACATTGTAAATGTAGACGCATATAGTTTGAAGCTACCCGAATATCATCCGATTGTTGACCCGGAGATAATCGCTTAGCCGATCTATATTTTGTTAAAGATATCATGCCGAGTAAAAAGTACCAGCCTCTTCTAGAGAGTGTGTTCTCCATTGAGGTAACAGGTAGTAAATTTACCTGTAATTGACCTCTCCATGCTTGGTATAGCTCAAGTGGACAGATAGAACATTTAAGGTATTGATTGTAATTACGAAGGTTATGTTGCATTTGACTAGATGGTTTAACTTGTCCGGCAACGGCCTGCATTCGTTCGATTGTCACTTTTAGATCATGTTTAAGGATGTCTTTCATTGGGAGAGTGTTTGCCATTGCTATAATTCGATCGGCAATACTTAAAACTGTTTTTTTATCAAGCTGTTCTGGTGGACAGCCATGATCTTCCAAAATGTGTGTTCCCATGCCAAGTTTTATTCCATAAAGATCATATAGTACTTGCCCGAGATAATCTTCCCAATTATCAATATGTTTCATTCGAATTAATTCCACTTTCATCATTTTCAAAAAAATCTTATTAGATATTTTACACATCTTTCGTATTCCTAAGGCGTTATGAACTTTTGAAAGATATTCCACCATTAGAGAATTAGGTCTAGGAAAAAACTCTTTATATTGAGACATGGCTTCTTTAAGCAATGTATATAGTAATGCCCATGTTCTTACTTGCATTTCACGAAGCTTGTTGATAAATCCATTAAATGAGCCACGTTCACTGAAAATAGCCGTAGCTGGGAGCTGAACCATTTTAACTCTTAACTCATCATCAAAGATGGCAGCAGCATGTAAAACTCGGCAAAGTTGTGCAATTGTTGTACAAGTAGATTTAAGGTGGCGACCATCAACTATCTCAAAACAAGTGTCATATTCATTTAGGGCCATTGTTAAAGATTTAACTAGAAGGTCATCCAAAGCCTTTAACCAGATCAACAGTTTATGTTGTCTACTGTCTTCTATACCCTCTATATAATTGCTTGAGCGTAAGTCTTCGACTATAACTTCTATACTTTTCAAATGGCAAGAGAACACCTGAGTATTATAGCCAATACTTAGATAAGCTTCTCTCAATCTTTGCCAAAGGAAAAGCCTAAGGGGAGTACTTCCGGATTTTAAGAATTTCCACATGTCTTTTAATGAAGCAGGACTTCCTGTCGTGGAAGCTAGTATATCTTCCGTTTCTATGTGTGGTTGGATAGCACATTCTGGGTCTAAAACAGGCTCAAGTGTTTCAATTATAACGATTGGATCACTACGATCAGCCTGGAAAAGATTAAAGAAAAAATCCATAGTTTTCAATTTGGAAGCTTCACGTTCTGCAGCGGAAGCAGATATTTCAGGCATCGCTGTATTATTAGGAAGGTCAATTACAGGGTCTCCAGCTTCATGTATGTGTGATTCTAAATCCGACCAGCAGCTAAACTTATGCTCCCGCGATACATCATCGGTTAGTGTAGCATATAAGGTTGACGTCCATAGGTATCGCAGGGAAAGATTACTCATAGAGTCGCTAATGAAAGTTCCAACAATATCAGCTGCAAGAGTTGCCCAACGTCGAAGTCTATCCTGACTTAAATTTCTTGTGTTATACGAGACAGTACTGTTGGGACTTATAATTTGGGCATAGATATCCAAATGTATTTCAAATAAAGATTGCGTTGCCTCGACTAGATGGGTCATATTATGCCCATTAGAGTGAATTTGTTTAGCATCATATCGGTAACGTGAGAATATATCAGCATCAATGTAACTAGTTAGGCGTACAATAGATAACTTCAAATTTTCTGGCCATATTTTTGTAGGATATGTGGGTAATATGACAAGAATCCATTCAAATATCGCATCCTGTATAGTTGTCCATCTAGAGTTTAAGAGCTCTATGAATTCATTTAATCCTTCAGATTCATCGAACATTGGAAGATTACTCAATTTAGTATTTTCAATCTCATGCTGGTTTAAGAATGCAGTGAGCCCAGCGTTTTCACCTCCAACAGTAGAGCCTAGTATATCAGCTGTGTTTCCATCAACAAAAGTTGATGCTTTGACTTCATCCCAACTTTTCAAAATATCCCGAAGATCTCTCAGTGCAGTGTTAGCAATTATTTCTTCATTATCAGTAGATTTTTCAAGAGAAAGTGCTTTTTGTAATTCGTCTATTGTGCCAAGGTCGTCTATGTCCAACTTTTTAAGCAAACTACCAACAAAGTTGAAAACAGCCTCGTCACCCTGGACAAACTTCCCAAGTTGCTCAGCATATTGAGTTGCTGAATCACCGAGATCATCTGTCAAAATGTCTCGATTTCTGATTCTCTTGCTTCTCTTTTGTGTGCCAATATCATCATCTCTTACATCACGAAAACCTGCCGTCGACTGAGATCGCTTCCTTGACGGAAGGATTACAACTGATGATAAACTATTTTCAATTGCTCGAGGAGTTGTCGATGAGTTTAGTAAGTTAATTGGTTCACCAGTGAACCTAGAACCCACAAAAGAGACTGGAGCTATTTCACTGTTATCTAAGGCAGGTGCATCCACCATTTCAATATCTTTACAGGATTGATGAAAAAGCACGGTTTGGCTAGCATTTTCATTTTTTTGGACTTCCTGTAACTTAGGAATTATTTGGATACCTACTGCTACTCCTGGTTGACCAATTTCAGATGAAGAAAGCCAAAGCTCACAAAGACGGTCTCCAATGGCAGACCAAGTTGGAGACTCTATCTCAATTATGAAGGGTAAAAAATTGGAGTTTATTTCTCTTTCACCATGTCTAAATGATCTTGTTTCATCTGGAAGATATGGATATGGATCCTTATACTTTGAAAGAAAATATGGCATAGATTTCTGTAAGTAGGGTGCCATAATTGGATGCGATAATGCAATGTCATCAGAGAGTATTTCAAGATGTTCTTTTAGCTGTTCCCCCGCAAACCCTTCTTCAAGTGATGCAGGCTCTACCTCCACAACAGTAGGGTCATCATCCACTTCTAACGCAGCTTCTAAGCAATATCTTGATATACGTTTAGAGCCCAGCATCGCACTCACGCGAGCCGTACGCCTCCATAAGTCTGTATCAGATTCATCACTAACTAGTGCTGAAGAAAAGTTTTCTACGGCAGCAATGCCCTGGTAACCAAGTTCATGTGAAGATATTTTTGCATATTGAAGAAGACTTTTTACACAATCCAAAATAAATTGACCATGGTTCTTATAAGAAAGATATAAAATTTGAGGCAAATTACTTGGAGCGCCATCGGCTCTAGCAACTGCTAGTTCCAACGCAATTGCGGCATCAACATACTCTAATTCTGGATGATTATATACTCGTTGAAACTCGCTTTCACTTTCCGGATATCTAAAAACTTCTGATTTGAGGAGCTCTTGATAGGCTTTGGCAGCGTTTTCATATTGATCTGGACCTTGTGAATGTAGTTTCAGTGCTATTTGATAGTGTTTGAGAGCTTCTTCAATCTTCGTAAGAACTTAGTTCCAATTTTTCATAAAGATATAGTTCTGCAAATTACCTGTATCTCTTTGGTATTATCAATTTCATCTTCAGCATGATCATCGGGAATAATATTGAGAGCTGTAAAGCTTGACTGTGATTCAATTAACTAATGCTTCAAGCCAGTTCTAACCGCAGACCTGCCATCTCATAAGATACCTAGATTATTCATCGGACACGTAAGTTCATGAGAAACTTTAAAAATATCAGAAATATGCATCTACAATGATCTTTGTCGCCCGCGGGTCTGTTGATGGCACCACTAGATATAAGTTCCTTGTAATATTATAAATTTAGGCTCGATGATAAACTATTTTTTGAATGGATGTTGGTTGTAAATTGCAATTTCCGTAACATAAAAAGGTCATTGTTTGTGTCATTCTGCACCCTAGATCGATTCTCAGAGCTACAAGCGATTTTGGCGCGATTTTGCTGTTCAGCAATTAGCTCATCAAGTAGCTTCCAATGTCGCCTATGAAATCGTACAACAGTTGAGCCCCGGAGATCGGGTTGCCGTTCCCTCGGATTCTACTTCGGGCGTTTGCTGCGTCATCGAGTTGCCGCGTAGAGAAAATATGTCGCTAATAAAGCAGTTCATGCTTTCATTAATCTAAAAAATATGATATGCATAAAGTTAAATGCCCTGCTGATCTAGAAGTTGCGTTTGTTATTTTCTCCATCAGATTTTCGCACAGATCGCTAGCCCATCCATGGGTGGGGGGTGGATGGATACACGAATAGATTTTAATAATTATCATCAAAGCCTAAGAAAGCATAAAGGATTTCTAAATAATATAGGACGCGAGTTTACTATGCACAAGGGTTAAATCGAAAATACCATCTAAACCAGAGCCAAAATTTTATTTAAGCAAGAGCCTGAGGATATTGGGAGTTCATAATTTGAAGATTTGAATGGCGTTTTACACGGCGAAATATAAATCAAACTTGTTATCATGAGGATAAGCTCGTGATAAATGTAAAATAATAGACGTCAAACTAACAATAAGAAGCAAGATATGAAGGCTCAGTACCTCATCATATGAAAACTAAGATTGAGTTCCGCATGTTCCAAAGAGAACGCACAACTGTGAGGTTCTGTAGCCTCAATTGCCCTGAGTCCTAGAAATTTGTTGAGATTCCGACCAATACAGCTAGATTTTTTTGATCATAGAGTATCACGATTAATATTCTACAAGCAACAATTTATTCCGTTCTAATGGTGGCCAAAATTCGGCAAGATATTTACAATTTGTAAGATCTAAAGCGGAGAAAAATCCTTCGCGAAGATGTTAACCGCTGGATCACATCAGGCTAAGAGCCATTTAACTCGCGCAACCTCTTCTTTTACTAACCTTCATACTCTAGTCGAAGGGAGTATTAACATTTTTAAATATTCGACTATATTTACATTAATTTACCAGTCTATACCTTTCGTTTTAAGTCTTGGGAGATTGGCGCTAGGAGAATAGTGAAACTTGACTGTTTTAAAGCAAATCTTTCTCCGACTCGATCGTTCCTACGCCAATTCCTGATTTCTTCCAGACAAAACGTCGATAATTAAATTATCAAAAAAGGAGCATGTACATCAAGTGAAGGATAGCATGGTATCTAAATATATGTGCTCTACATTTTGACAGCCTTCTTGAAAGCTGACGATATCCAATAAGTATTCATTGATATTGAATTTCTCAATTGATTTTCCCAGATGTGACATGTGATTTCACTTGCCTTAACAAATTGGGGTGTTGCTAAATCTCTTAATGAATAGAAAGACATGTGGGGCGGGATCCACCGCGAAGCCGTGCATTGGTGGAAATCGAAAAATGGCGGCCGCTGATTGGCCGCAAATGCATCGAAAACCGCGTGCCCGTGCACGCCCCATCAAAATGTTTTTGGGCAGTTTTTGACGGCCCAGAACGTAGCAATGGGAGTCGTTGAGCGCATATAAATGCGATTTTCGATATCGCCGTGGCGTTAAATATCATATATCTTTTTTTCAGCGATTTTTAAGGTGGTCTAAATTGGGGGTCGCGCATGCTGATTGGTTAGTTAGTCGTCGTAGTGCGTATCCACAATTTGGTATGGACCAGTCAGAGCGTATCTCGCTTAGATGATG
>PEDP01001505.1:0-10664 GCA_002918395.1 Erysiphe pulchra
AAAACCGTTGAAATTTGCATATATATTATTTAACTCTACTGCGATACTAAAAATTTTATCTAGAAAAGGATCCGACTCATATTGCGCTCGTTCTGGACGTTGAAAGTCGGCCAAAAACGATATTTTGATGGGGTGGAAGGGGTGGCACGGTTCAAGCGTGCATTTTAGTGGCATGTATTTCCATTAATATAAGACTAGAATTTGGCCTGCTCCTCGGACACCGAGGAGCCTAGATGGTGGTGTTAGTCCAATCGCCGTCAAGCGGGACCTTCGGCCCCGCTTGTGTCGGCGATGCGGCGTGATTGGCTGATTGACGAAAATGTCGGAGGTCGGCGCTTATTCTGAGGAAGAGGAACATTTGCTCACTTGGTATCCACTTTTCCTTAGTCATTCAAATTCAGCCAATCAGCGACCGCGACCCGACGGGCGACCTCCTTTAAAATCGCTGAAAATTGCATATATACAATTTAACTCCAATGCGATATCAAAAATTTTATCCAGAGACTGATCCGACTCATATTGCGCTCGTTCTGGGCGCTGAAAGTCGTCAAAAATCGATATTTTGATGGGGTCGCACGGACCACCCGTGACATTTTTTGGGGTAAATGCATAGAGAGGAGATTCAGTAACATCAAAAAAACCATATGGAGAACATAAGATCTTCAAGTTTGCTTCCAACAATAAAATGTTCAAACTGCGCAGCCGATATCCAGATCTCTTTTATAACTGATCATGTTTGCAGTGGAAACGGATACCGTGAGGGTTTTATCCGAGTAAATCTCAAAATATGTATACTAATTAATGTCAGTGACTCCTACAGAGTACACTCCAATTTCTAATATGATGTCCAACGAAATTTTGCTCGGTACTACTTTTCTTCAAACTGGCCCTCAGACCCCATCAAGCATTTTATCATCTCCAACAAGTCCAGGTCGTTTGCCTTTCTCGAACAAAGCCAAGTGTCACTCAAGTTCTTTATCTGAAAGCCTAACGCCACCAGAGTCTTTGTCACCGAGTGAAGATCCTATGATCTCTGGATTTCCTACCCCTAGAGATATACTTGTAAGACTAAAATCGGTTGAAGAAAATCAACGTGCAAGGAGTAAATTCCAGATGATAACTAGCAGTAATCATGAGTCAAATCAAATAGACACAGTGGTATATTCAAAGAGCATAGATAACAGTGGATTCTTTTCGAAAGTGGAAAAAATTGCTCCTGGCCCCTTTGATATCACCGGAAAACGAGATTTATTTAATAATATTGAATATGATGATTGTCGAAAAACGAGCGTAGGTAATTTAAATGATAAGAAAATTGGGAAAGCTTCACATGATAATGCAGATATTCTCTCACCATCATCACGCGGTCACTTTTACAAAAATTCAGGCGGCTCAATTAGTTCCAAATCCAATTACACAATTCTTCCAAAGGTTCCTAGAAAAAACGGTTACGATGGATTTGGACCACCTAATAGCGATAATAATGGAGCGTCACAGTTAAGATCAAGCAGCGAATCTCAAAACTTTTCTCTCAACAATCAGTCATCTCCACAATTATCATTGAATTCTGATTTAGAATTAGAATTAAAAATAAAATCTTTAGTAGATGTCGCTGTCAGTAAAGTTGAAACTCCTGATTTTTCACAGTCAATATTTGATCCAGTATCTATATTGCCACAAGGATTTAATGGCAGAAAAAAAGATTATCTATCGCGAATATCGCTCTTAGATATTAATGATGGGTTATTATCATCACCACAATATAATGAGTTTAATAGGTTACTTCCGAAAACATTACAAGAGAATATTGATGCGTTGCCACCATTACCCCCACAAAAGAATTTGGAAAAGTCGCCGTTGGTATTACCAAAAATTAAATTAGATGAGTTACCGCCATTACCGCCATTATCACCATTACCACCAAAAGAAAATAATAATAGGCCACCACCATTACCACCAAAAGAAAATAATAACAGGCTACCATCATCACTGCCACAAAAAATTTCGAATAAGTCGCCGTTGTTATTGCCAAAAATCAAATTAGATAAACTGCCACCCATACCACCATTATCACCGTTACCGCCGAAAGAGAATAATATTAAGCTACCACCATCATTGCCACAAAAGAACTTGAAAAAGCCATCATTATTACCAAAGATTAAAACTGATAAACTACCGCCACTACCACGATTAAGAACGCCACTATCAAAAGAGAATACTGATGAGCTACCACCATTACCACAGCAAAATAATCCTGATAATTTACCATTGCAATTACTACAAAATAAGCTAGTACCATTACCTTCAAAAGAGAGTTATAATGAGTTTTCTTCAACCCCATCGCATCAGAACCTTGAAAATAAGACGCAATTTTTATCATTAGAAAGGTCAAATAAAAGTGATGATTTCAAAGAGAATCCTATCTTTAGTTTATCTAAACCAAATTCTCCTCTTAAACATAATCGAAAACGATCAGATGTTAGTCAATTAGAAAATTTGATGGCAGATATTGAGAGTTCCATGAGCAATCTAGATCTCAATGAACATCCCTCCACGAGATCATCTCCATATTTTTTAACGCATATTAGTATACCTACGACCTATAAATCCATAAATGGTTCTAACAACAGTCCACAAATTTCTAATGTATTATGTTCACCTTTGACACCGAAAGGCATACCCCAATTACCAAATTTTGTGGAAAATTCCAGTAACAAGCCTAACTTTTCTGAGCAAAATACTTTGCCGGTTTACTCAATTGCTGTTTCTCCTGTTGATCGTGTTGCCCAATCCGGGCTACCTTCAAATCGCTCTCCAAGATTTCAAACTCGTTCAACTTCTGATAAACCTAGATTACCAAAAGGTATGTGTAAAGGATGTGGAGAAGATATTTACGGAAAATCAGTCTTGTCTGCAGATGGCCGCCTGACCGGTCGTTATCACAAAGAATGTTTTGTTTGTAAAATCTGCCGAGAACCATTCAAGACGGCGTCGTGCTATGTCATTAATGATGCACCGTACTGTGAGGCTCACTATCATAAAATTAATGGGAGCAACTGCTCTACCTGCGATAAAGGAATTGAAGGTAAATATATCGAAACTGATCGTGGGCAAAAACATCATCCAGATTGTCTTAGATGTTCAGATTGTAGATGCGTCCTACAAAATAACTATTTTGAAATGAGTGGTCTTTTATACTGCGAACGTGATGCGTATCAGCATGCCAAACAAAATCCAAACATAGATGGCAAGGGCAGTCAAATGGAACGCAGATCCAAATGGCTGGTAATGATATAATCATTGAATACACTTTATTTATACGATACATGTTCCGTGCATTAGTACTCCTTTTCAATTTTCAATCATTGCACAGATTCTACTATTTTTTTCCATTCAATTTACTTGTATCCTTCTGTTACAATATATATTGGCAATGTTCGTCTTTGGGGTGAGTTTACTTAATTAAAAGTTTCAAAATTGTTTATTTATCAGTTGACGAAATCATTTTAATTTCTTCAGTTTATATTCCGTTCTATTTATCAAGTATCCCTATATTCTTTTAATCTTTAAAATTTTCTTTATCTTTTCATGAAGCTTTTTTGTCTTTATTTATATATGCTCTTTTTGTGACGTGTTTGATGAGCCAAGACTGTGTATTCTTCAATGTATATTTTTGGGAAAAGAATTTTCGATTCAGGAGATTATTAAAAGAGTCTGTTTTTTTGTGGGGGGTGGGCTGCTGAAAACTGAATGTCAAATTTAAAAAAATTTGGTTGGAGAGATAAATTCGAGAAGGTTAAATAGAATTAATTGATCTTGGTGAGAGATTTACTGCGAGAGGACTTGTATATATATAGTTTAGAAAACAAAATGTCTAATGCTAATTCACCAATAAAAACTCAAAGTATGTTAAAAAAATTACTTCTTCAATTGCAAATTTTCTTAATTATTATAGTTTTGTGATTGATATTTAAGCAACTTTTTATTGTCAAAGGTAGTTTATATCTTCTGTAGCTACCTCTTTAAGCAAGGACTATAAAAATACCACTTCCTCCCCTCGCGAGACTTCATGTCTGCTCATGCTTTCAAGAGATACTCCAACTTACCATCTATGAATAGGCCCCCTTATCCTGTCCAATAATAATATGTAAATATGGCGAAAAAAAAATATTTTGAAACCAAATAACGTTACAAAATAATAATTTTTTAAAATTTATGCAAACAGTAATGAAGTCTTCAAATCTAAGCCATGATTCGATCCACCATCGACCTGTTACGTACAAAGCCTTCTTTGATCTAGTCTATACTTTGTCATAAACAAAGTATATCTTTATTTATATATATATACATATATGTAAATATATTAAAAAGAGTTCCATTCTACCACTCTTCACCACGTAGCAGTTAGAATTAAAAGAACAAAATGATATGTGAAATTTTGAAATGTATTAGTTTTCTAACTAGTGAGATCTTGCAAAATCATCAAGGAAAAATTTGATGGTCAGGTGAATCTAGTGTGAGTCTATATTTGTTTTCCTACTATTGCATATCTCAGAACATTTGGGAAATAAAAGCCTATGATTATTACTTTAGAGGCCAGCACGTTCTCGCTCCAATTCAATTAATCTCTCGATTAACTTAAGTTGGAGAAAATCACTGAGCTTGATTATACCATTTGAAGTAACAATTCGATAAGTCCCGCTTGGCTGATAGTTTCCTAAAGGGGATGCTTCATTTTCACCGGGAACGAAATTGCCGTCCCCGTTCACTTCCATACTACCAAAAATGTCTTCGGGCCAGGCTATGCGACCATAGTCAGGTGGAGCACGGAGATCACTGACGTGTATCCAACCGCCTCGATTGTCCAAAACATTACTTTCTTCACGACGACGTTGAGATTTGGTCCGTTGAGGAAATGAAAGGCCTCTAAATTTAGACGAAGATATCGAACTAGTCGCAAAAGCAGCGGCCTGCCCTTGGAGTTCAGGATCGGAGGCCGCGTGCTTCGCAAGAATATCGTGCACAATAGGTAGAAAAGCAGGATTCTCAGTAAATGAACTAGGTTTTGGAGGTATCTGGGTAGTAGTTCCAATGCTTAGAGCTTGAATCGGAGGGTCGGTTGGAAGGAAAGAAAGTGTGTATGCATTGGGAGAAGAGAAAACGTACTAGCAATACGGCAAGATTAACGAGTCATGTTATTACAGTCAGAGAAAGTAAATGATTGACGCACAATATGAGGATTATCTGAAAGAGTTGAAATAAAGCGATTCTTTGTCCACGATGAATGACGAGTGACAGGCTTTAATCTACAAATCAATGGGGTAATCATGGTGTTGTATCTAAATGTTGTTACATAGCTTCGCATGAAAATCTAGATATAAAAGACATCTCGCTTAATACTCATATTCAGTCTAGCCCAACTTCAGCACTATTCAGCCACGTCGGAAATCTTTGCAACCTCACCATTGTTACCTGTTTTTCAAAAGAAAATCATTGAGGAAAATCAAGAAAAATTCTAACGATAGGACATCCTAATGATCAGCCACAAACTTGGGCCAACATATCATGATCGTAAAGTTCACATACCAAACTACCAATATCACATTTTAGTAGGGATGCTTCCACATTGGCTATAGGCTGAGCTGTGTAGCGGAGAACACCAGCAGATAACTCAAATTCTATGTCAACATCAGTACAGGAGAACTTCTATGAAATTAGATAAATCTTTTTGCCTGAAGGATATGTGCCTCAAAATTCAATCCAAATATGAACCAGTGGTTATCCATGGTAGACAAGACTTTCTAAACATGTTTCTCTGGTCACTTAAGGTGCTTATAATCACTATGAAATCAAGATCTCCGACTGTGAGTTTGTTCATCTCCAGACTTAGCAGCTTAAGCTGGCACTTTTAGATTAACTCACAGATTGCCTTGCTCACATGGGGTAAAAGCCCATCAGGATGAGAGACGAAAGCTGAAATAGCATATGGTCCATTCAAACTGGTGGCTCGACCAAATTATCTGTCTAGAAATCTATACAAACTAGCTTGCCTTCTTGACTTGGCACGAATTTATTACTGCCCCCCGAAACAACCTATTTAGACAGATATACCCCCTAGAACTTGTGAAACTATGTGAGACTTACAACTCTAAATTGGCGACTTTACCATCAACTATTAGGCTTTTGAGCAGGTGAGAACAAAAACTTAATGCACCATTACAAGACCGATATCGAGATCGACCGATGATGGGTTCTTCTAACATGCCACTTAGTGTGGTTCTTACATCAGCTGCAGCAAGTGCGTTTGGAAAGACTATACCAAGTATACCATGGGACTATATTTGTATTAGCTGGATATAGTTCTAGCACATTATTTAGACAACGCGTAAGGAAATGTTATTTGTATTGCATTGAAGGACACAATGCTGCTAGCCACAATTCCAAATTGCAAAACATCAGACAATGGACTGTAGATAATGATACAGAAAAGTCGTACATGCTATGAATTATTGAGTAAAATCAAAGGTAGATATTTAAAAAATTACACAGTTATTATCGGGTGAAAATCTGGTTAGCGTACTGTGTGAATTGCATCGTACCCATAGCTTTGTGGCTGAGGAGCAGGGGTATCCTCCCATTTACAATTTTTGCACGGATGTCACTCATTGATCATCTCATTGTACTTAAAATGTCTCTGAGCTGGAACTCCGACGTCATTCCCCAATGATGGCAAAAAATTTGGGATGCTGTTTACATCAACTACAATGATTGATAAGATGAAAAAGATTTCTTTACTTGAAAAAATTATATGCTGGACCTCAAAAATATGTCTCCTTTTATTCACCCAATTTCCAACTCAGTCTAAGAATCAGACAATACAAAGATAAAACTAGACATATATCGAAGAATAGAAAATGCAGTAGTCATTACCTTCAATTTTAGTTGAAAAAACTATACACTCAGCTATTCCTCATGTGAAGGTTTAGTGGCTGTTTATACTGATTGAAATAAAGTGCGGCGATCATATTTTCTAAGATGTAATTGATATCGATAATGACATTTCAAAAGGATTACAGTGTCTATCTCAATAAAATAGAACCTACTAATTTAAGAAAAAGACCCTAAGAACTATCAACTCCTTTCAACTTCTTTCGTAATCTATCTATTTTTTCAAGTCTGTTCGTCAGTAAGTAAATATACGTGCGAAACATGACAACCCACGATCAAAATCAAGCGTTGTACCAATATGAAATTTATGTATATGATTGCATCTGGCTCTTAAATGGAGTATATTGCAATACGTTATCACTATTCTGATCATTCTGAAAAATAAATATAGGGTCGAAGTTGCAAAAATCTTATGTCTTTTCGAAGTGACCAAGCTTCCGTACTTAGTCCATCAAACTATTTATACCACCCATTAAGCTTACAGCCTCAATTCCATGAGCCTGTAGTATGCTTGTGGCTATGTGAGATGTATCACTATCATAATAGATTTATGCAACGGTCTTGATCTGATGAGTAGTTTTTGACTCGGCGACATAACCAATAATTTTGGCGAAATGTTTTCCATAATTGCAGTGCTCAAAAATGGACTTGATATCTGAGCTGTCAGACCAATCACCGGCCTTGAGATAGCGCCGAGTTGATGCCAGAGTCTACAGCAGTGCCCAGATCCAAGATTTGAGTTATCAGAGAGCTGATTGGTGTTGATTACTGAGGATTTCATGCCAATTGGCTTTGAATCATGTACTTTTTAGTGCTGGATATAGACGCAGCAAAAGATCTACCGAGCCGACTTTCCAGGCTCTGTCATAGTTGTACCTGTCAACTTTCAAGAGGGACTAGTGAAGTTTTAGTGATAAGATATGATTTTCTATCAGAAAGCTATTTCCACCGGTAAGAGAGCTGAGTGAATTCTGCTGCCTGCGTCGACGTAGCAGTTAAAGAAGTCCTACTCAAAATTAGAAGGTTTGGATTTGAATCTTTAACCAAATCTAAACTCAATGATTTTCTTTCTAGACTGTGCGCGAACTTATAGACGTGAACTAGAGTGTAAGTAATTTCACTAAACCTGGAGATTTAGCCCAGAGCTTAGGCCATAGATCAAGCCCTCTCGACTTAATGCTAGCGATAGGCGAAATGAATCATAGTTACTGCCCTCCTCAATTTAATCGACTGCATCTTGCCATATTCTTGATTGATTCCAAAAGTACAGCAGATCGAGTACTTAGCACCTTATCATCACGATAGTTATTGACACTTGGGTTGCATTTTTAAATTTAAGTGAAGTTGCATCATTGCGGCATAGAGAAAATTAAATACCTACCCAACTCCAATAACCTCTGGTCGATAGTCTTTAAGAAAGAGCCCAGCCACAGTTATGGTACCGGACGTACCTTTACCAGCACAGAAAACATTCGAATGCAGTATCTGCTTCAGGAGCTGTGGTGCGGCCCATTTGAAATGAGCATGCCAATCTAAAAGTGGAAAACGACTTTAGATGCCGTCTTCTTCACAATATCAAAGACTAAAGCAATGTGACATTCTGAGAATGAATGCTTTGATCACTTCGCCAAATTGCCCTACAGAGGGACCATAGTAGAATATCTTTACCATTGTATTCCAACTATATAGTACGATTGTGGTCTATCGTCACATCATCCTTCTCTTGACAAGGGTCAGGCGAAGGTGCTGATTGAATGATATAATGAGACAGATAATTGATGAATTTGTTTATTGAAAGAAATGGATATTGACTTGATTGTGTCTAATCTATATGTCCATTCAATTGCTAAGGAAAAGACGAAGAAACATGTGGAATCTAGGATAACTGCACATCCAAGGACTGCAAACAACCGCTGAAATCTATCATTACATCTATGAGAGTAATAAGAGATCCTATGATATTTTTTTAAATTATATTGTAATGGTATTAAACCGACAGACAGGACTACCCACTTTTATGTAATACAAATATGGCAAAAGCGAACTCGCAAACGACAGTAACTTGAATTTTTCTTTGAGGATTAAAATACTCCATGGACTTACAACTAAAAACATTCTAGGCATTGAAGAATGGAACAGTGAGTTAAGAGGACTCAAAAATCCATTCACGATCCTTAGAAATTTAGAACCGTTTGGTAGAAAGAAAGTCCTTAATAAAACGCAAATCAGATAGATGGAACTGCTCCCCCTCTCTTAGACACTTAAATTTGGCTGGGGAAAGGGAGTATTATCCCCAAAACACTCTCCAGAAGAGAGTAAGATATGCCCCAAGTCGCAACCGATTCAAGAATTGCTTCGAGGGAGCAAATTCTTGTAAACATAACCAATATTCAAGAATGAACCTGTGCCTTTTATGATGACCTAATTAATAGAGGGGTAATATCACACGCATATAGCCTGACGATAAGTAGGCGATAGTCTAGACAATTGCTACCTGTCTAAAAATACTAAAACATCGCTTAGCATAACGATAAGTTATTAAAAACACAAGAATCCCCGAATCACGCACGGTACGAGCCGCAACGCCATCTTCATGTTAACACAGATCATCACTAGATGAAAATCCTAATCACTGCCCAATACGATGTGATGATCAATGAGTTAAGTAACTATAGCAAATGACGTGTTCTGATGGAAGTAGTAAGAGAAGGCTTTCGTTAATTATAGTTAAGTAAAGATGAAGAAAAGGGGGTCAGGTCGAAGGTCGTTTGTACTCCAAGTCTAGATCACTGAGTAACCTCAACGCTTTCAAATTGTACATAGCAAGAGAGTTTCTTCTGTATTTTCTTTTCTTCACTTTAAGACCTAGTTATATAGCTCTGATTAAGCTGAGAAAATCAATTTAATTTAAGACCTTTACACGTTCAGATTCCTTACTAGCACCTTTTACACGGTCTTCGAGAAGAGCCTAATGCTAGAATCCAACTTCGGAATTTCGTAACCATTGGTTTTTAGTACCACTACGAGTATTTCTAACGCAACTAGCAGTTCTGGTCAAGAGGATAATGTAGGTATCGTCCTGAACTCTATCATTCTTCCAAGACGAGAGAAGGCGGAGTGAATAGCACAACTAGAGCAACTTCCGCATTGGAAATGACTGCTCCAGACGATCCAAGTTCATTGAATCGTCGGGGCTAGCGGGTTCTTATTTCTTGTTTAGTAACTGAAGAGACGCACCAAATTAAAAGCCAA
Source organism: Erysiphe pulchra (assembly GCA_002918395.1). NCBI lineage: Eukaryota > Fungi > Ascomycota > Leotiomycetes > Helotiales > Erysiphaceae > Erysiphe > Erysiphe pulchra. Next base: position 10,201 of record PEDP01001505.1, read on the forward strand.
CCAGAACAACTGAAGAGAAAAACGGGCTCCACGATCTTGCAGTATTTATGGTATGCAGGGTCATGACTACCGTGGATGCACCAGAAATTGATTGGAAATGGAAATGTATTTAGAATGTTCATACTAGCATATGTGGAGGGCTAATTGGAAGGATTGGTATATGTGGAGGTTTTAATGAAGTTTTGTTAGTATTAGAATAAGTCAATGTAAATATACTTGTCGTTCTTGTTTATGTCATATTTTATTTACTAAATCGATTTCAATTGTAATTGGCTCCTCCTAAACTAGTTAGTTGCCATGCCAAAATTCGGTAATTGCTAATCTGTACCCCCTGTAAATTGCTGCTCTGTACCCCCTGCCAAAATAAGCCAATTATATGGCCAAAAACCCCAGCAATTATCCGTGCACCAGCTCTCAATATTATGTCATAATTTCGGTATCTTTAATTGGAGCAGATGCTGTAC
>PEDP01001506.1:0-10661 GCA_002918395.1 Erysiphe pulchra
CAGAAGGAACGATAAGAAGACGATGAAGCAATTTTGGTGTACGGTATCCCTGCTTTATACCCCAGTTGAAATCCACTCTAATCCCTACACTAAACCTTAATCAACTTTGGCTTTTTTAGAAGTATTATGGACATATCAAATTTACTAGTGTAGTCTCTTTTGAAGTTGGATTGTTGTGTGTATCTGGAAGGAAAAAAGAAATTTACGTCTGCGATAATTATAATGAATATATATCTTTTTTATTGAATCTCTAGAGAATGTTGATGAAAAAATTCACTTTCTATTCAATTTTCACATCTATAGGTCTAAAAAAAAAATCCCCACTTCTCTTTGTAAAATTATCAAGTACTTTTGGTTTCTTTTCAAATAAATATCAAAGTACATTCAGAAAAAAAAAAAAAACAAGACATTAAATTTTCTCTTACACATTTAGAATTAATGAGCGTCTTCATCCTTTCCGGGCCAGCATATCTGTTTGTGTAACAATGCCTTCACGTGACAAAAGACAATAAGTATCCATAAACCAAATAAGACAGCGGTCATACCAGTTCCAACCCCTATAATTGCTGGTGAATTTAATCGTTGCCCAATTTTGATAGTAGCAATGGTAAATCCTACATTAGGAAATACATAGGCGTACCAATTTAAGTGAAAGTCATTTCGAGGGATAGCTTCGATGGTTGCAAGTAAGGCTATGGCAAAGAACCAAAAGGATAGTACCCATAAGAAAATAGAGGCGATTAGTGCGAGGAGGAGAAGCATTGGTTCAATGAGAGCAGAATCCACACCTTCCAAACCAATGTCTGTTTCGAAGATTTCGGCTTGTGTTATGCATTGAGCCATACCTATGAATGCGAGAGAGGTAAATGCAGGTGGTCCTACAGCGATAAACATAGCAGGTCGTGACATATCAGCAGGAAGACCAGAAGTAAGCAAGCGGCCAAAATATAAACTGTACATGAACATAGCGACCATCATGCCAAGACCTTGATATGAGAGACCAGCCACAAGGATTGGAAGAGCGTCATCAGCTTCTTGGAGACGTGCAATAGCAGAGGCTAAAGTCCCCACTAACATGGGCGGGAAAATAGGAAGTACCCAACCAGGAAGTACATTGGTAATATCTAATTTATGATATGTAAAGAGTATATTGTAGTAAATAACTGAATGTACTGTGACAAGAACCGTGTAAGCCCAGAAACCATAACGAAGAGCTGTTGGGAGCCATGGCCCTGCATGAGGAACACCATAAACAGTACTATTAGACATCATTGTAGCTAATGTCAGCCAAAAAGTTGCAGAGAAAAAGCCCTCGTGTGGGTTAACAAAAGCATGACGAAACGTTCCTTCATGAATTCTAAATCGTGCTATCATAAGGCCCGTAATGATGAAAAAAAGGAAAATGTTCAGAATGAAAACGCTGGTGCCAATTTGATCAAGACCAGGGAATCGGTTAGGAAGGACCGAAAGAGTAAAAGCAATTCCACCTGTTGACATAGTGGAAGCATACCAGGCAAATGTGAAGTGTTTTAACCGCTCCTTGAAGCTTAGCTCGGTTACGGTATTGATTACTGGTTTTTCATCCATCGTAGAATCTCTAATAGTTAACTGGTTTTCGAGGTCGGATGAAGATTGCTTTCGGAAGCTAGGCTGATAACTCTTATAGTCACTTTCGTCCTCCATACTTGCAGCGGGATATTGTAAATTATAATTATTCATTGTGCTAATTTTCTTGGTCTCAATTATTAAATTAGATTGAGAAAATGTTTAAATGTATGGAAATTAGATTGAGATTGATGTTTTCGGTCAGATTGAGAGATGTTTTATAGGAGAAGATAGTATATTGATGTAATTATCGTCTTTTTCTAAAATAGAATTCGCATTTGCTCTTGCTATATCTGATCCGAACAGGTTATTCTATAAATATTGACTATAAGAGGCTCGACCCGTCGTGTGGGTAATGGATATGCAAGACCAGCTTGGCGTAGAGGTAGCTCTTGAATCGAAAGCGAGTGTTAAGAGCGGATTAGAGTTGATCTTGTTGGCTGAATGAATCAGAAATTGTGGAGGCTGTGGAGTAGCTGTAGCGTTGTAGGATCCCGTAAAAAAAGGGGACACTCCGATTGAGTATTTCTAAAAAGGACAAGCGGTGAAGACTAAGAATTTGTAACGAATCTGTTGCTGCTGCTGCTGCTGCTAATGTTGTTGATGTTGACTAAGTGATTGACTGAATGTACATGAACAAGTACAGGACATTCGTGAAAGAAATAGCAGCGACGTAGATGATTTAATGACGGAGGACAATCAAATTAACGACGACGAAGATACTGACAGATGGACCACCAACATTCGACGGCTGGATTGCAAGAAGAAGAGGACGAAAGACCCAAAGACAAAGGAAATTAGGGAGATATAAAAAATAATTCAATTAATTACGTTCAGTAGGTGCAAATCAAACAATATAAAAAGAAATTAGCTCATGAGAGAAGTTAGGCTAACCGCTAAGGGCAAGGCAAAAAAGCAATAAAACTTAGTGAGAACACAACCTGCAAGAACGGAAGCCTTAATTAGGGGAGATGACGTTTATTTGAAAGATAGAATTAAACAACAGCAATTAACATTATGAGCCAGCAATAATAGATAATGCGTGGTTGTTTGCTTTGGACTGTAATTTGACAATGGCAAAGAACGGAAGGCGAGCACTATTTGATGAGATTTGCCCTGAATCTTGTTGTTCGGGCATCTCCCATCCATCATCTACTTTAGTCAGCAGCATACTGGGGACCCCGGTCAATGAACAGTTTTTCGAGACAAGCCCAGGACGGGGAGTGGGGCCGTGACGAGGAGAACGAATCAGATCCCAAACGGGCCATTTTTAAAATAAGTGGCGTCTATCACATTCGGAATGCTGGCCATACCCTGGCTCAATTGCTCCCCTTGAAGTAGGCAGCGTCCGGCGTTCCACTGAGAGTCGGGGTCCCTGAACACTAACCAAATCAATCACTCAATTTATAATATATCATGGCCGTAATCGATTAATAAATTGCTTGCTTACTCATCTACTGACTGAGTAAGCGGGAGGAGGGGACAGGGGCTTTTCAAAGTTAATTTATGCAGTCTTTTGATTTCAATCATGAGTAAAGTAGATTTCAACAACCTCCCTCCCTGCTGCGTTTTCTGAGAAAGTTCTACATCGGCAGTGATGCAAGTGCTCTTTTGGAGGGATTGGCAAAACTCACAGACAGTAAATACCCAGGCATGGGACGCTGGCTACAATTTCTACCCAATTTTGACAAAAGTTTTGTCGAAGTTTTGTTTTTCCCTTGAAGTTTGATGTTTTTGTTTACATAAGAAAAGTATTACGTCATTAAGCGAGCATCCCCTCGTCCCTGCCGCTGCTGACTAACTAAACTTCGACGGCAGTCTCCAGTTTTGCCGACTGCTACTATCAATACCTCCTCCATCAACCGAGCCAAGTCCCAGATAAAAAAGAACTATGAAACAATGTCAAGTAAAAACTATAAACGATGGAATAAAACACGAACTGAGCAAACGGTTTTTATGCTGCTGACTGATCTGATGTCATTAACACATACGTATGTCTCTTTTTCGTCGTGTAGCAGCATACAGAGAGAGTATTTGTAATAGTTTACACGTTTACACCAGACCATTTATCTCACTTAGAGTGAAGTCTTGACAAATTTGGTTGAATAGTTCAGTCAAGTATTTTGAAGCATCAATAGAGGTATTACTTTACACGTGCGCAATGGAAACGTTGATACACCACCTCCTCCTTCTTCGTGGCCATTAACCCTTCTTTTCTCATTGCTACTGTTACTTTCGCATCCTCAGTAATAAATAAGCGAAGGCTATTTATGGAGCTGCAGCTGTAAAACCGATTTTGTGGGGTAATTGTCGGGTAATTGACGTCCCAAAAGGCGAGAGAAAAGGTCAGTCCGAAATGTCTGAGCAGCTGTATCGGTCATTGACCTCTATCATCCTTTCTTCCCCCTCCCCCTCTGCCTCACCAAGCAGTCACAACTAATACTGCTACTACTATTACTACTACTACTACTACTACTACTACTACTAGCTCTTGCTTGCCTTGTGTCATAAGACGAACTAGAATTCTAAAAAGAGAGATTTAGTCAAAGATTCGCACTCACGATTCTAAAGTTTCAGAATAGAATTTCGGACGCAGATTCATCAAACATCCCAGAAGACTTCCTGGTTGCAGATACAGGATCGATCTGCTGCAAGTCAAAGGGAGTATTATTTTTGGAGATTCATCCTATATGCATCAAGATTAACTGGGTCACTCCCTATCCTTCGTCCTAGGTTGAAGATGATGAGGACTCACTCCTCTCAACACCACATCAATCAACCGAAACGACTCGTTGCAACGTCATTCCTCGGCCTCGGCATAGTTGTTTTTTGTCATATGCAAAAGATCATATCACAGAATTCAGATGGGACGTGAGAGAAAAACTTTTGCTTTTGACGTAGATGAGTATGTAGTTGAGTCTTGGCGCCATAATAGATGGTAGTTTCCTTACTGGGAGTTAAGGATGGCTAGCCTAACTAGCTTAAGAGTCCAAATTAGTAACATGTTGTAATTAATACGTTGTATGCACATCAATATCATCTCTATCCTTATCCCAAACATTACAAAAAGAACAGATAAAAAGTGTCCACTATCAATTATTTTTTATTAAGTGTCACAGTCTGAGTACCGGCACTTGAGCAACCTAAAAATCAAAGGTAATTTATTTTCTTCCTATAGAGAACAAAGCTATCTAAGTTTACAATGTCTTGTACATCAACACGTGAGCGTTTTATCTTAATCTGAAGTATACAGATATCACAACGTGACTCTAAAAATAAATGTTTATCACGCACTAGATTAAAATAGGTAATTCTGGATTAAGCTCATAGCCAAAAATAGATCATAATTTTAGTCGCCTTTTACGCTAGCCATCATAAGCTACAGCTAATAATCGGCTTATTGGCTATTATAACTCTGCCTCCTCTCCGTGGGTTTAGGGTTTACATTTTCAATATCGTTATCGTCAATTTTTTCTCTAAATGCACTTTTATAGGTTCTGTGTTTTTGTCAAATTTTGATTCGGCTGGTCCATCGTTCGTGGAAATTGGGCCGTATAAAGCCTCAAGATTGTCTAAAGCTGCAGTTTCTTCAATGCACTCAATAGACTCTCAGGAAGGATCTGCTTCACTATCCCATTAACTAATGCTTGTCGGAATTTTACATAGCCGCGTCAAACTTTTCCTTCTCTTAAGACTAATTCAACTTCGAGCTCTGGAACTTCTAATTCACAAAGAACAGGGGGATTCCATATATTGTCATGGATCCGACTAGGGAATGGGTCTGTACCCGCACGCTTTATAAGCTCAATGTGAAAGCACTTATAAATATTACCCAGCACATTTAATTTAACATTCACTGCTTCAGGTACTGCTATTACTTCGTGCTTTGGGTGTTGCCAGACTATTTTTTTTGACAATTGGAGTGTCCTGACATATTCTGAACTGAGCCAAACTTTATCATCTTCTTTGAATTTTTTTAAGCTGGCGTCGTAGCTGATTGGCATTTTCCTCGAAACATGGCTGGGGTGATGCCATTGCTGCTTGGATGGATTATTGTAGATATTTCATGATTTGCCCTTTCACTTGCATTAGACTGTTGATAGTAAGCTGTCGTAAGTCGTTAAGTTATTCCAGCGAATTGACAAAAGATTTTCCAAAAATGACTTAGCCAGTTATTTCTTTGATCAGTTTTCAAGTATCGTGGAATTCCAAAATCTCTGTAGTAATTATCTCTAAAAATTTGCGCACATTGCTTTGCCTATATTGAATCCGAACCGAATAAAAGTAAATTTCTAGAGGGACGGCCAGTCGGTGATAACTATTACATTCGTGCATCCTTGTGAAAAAGACTATTTTAAGCTCACTTTCTATGCGCTCGGAAATCAGTAATGATCTTATAATCCCAGCATTGGCCTCTTGCCAGACTGTCTTACGTCCACACGCAACACGCGATTTCGGATTAAACGCCGACCAGATTCCCCATTTTCGGCCAAAAAACTCGTCGAAGCAAATTCTCATTATTACATCTTCACCAGGACGGGCCCAAAAGGTAAGTATTGTGCGCCTTTTGCATATTTGCAATTCGTAAAAGTTCATAATTAGTATCCAAATCCAATTCTCCCGTCCACATAAAACATAATCTGCTGCATAATACATAGCGGATTATTTGTGAACTATTTCCGGGGGAAAACTCCTCTCTTCATCTTGCACTGCATCCCGTGCTCGTCGCCAGTTATTGTCTTCTTTAATCTCTTGTCTCCGTAAATTCTGAAGTTCCTCGTCGTCGAATAGCCGAGCAAAAGACGCAAGATCTTACTCACCTATTTCTTTATGACAATTACTCAATGTGGCTGTGGAAGTTTCGACTAGAAGGATTAACCGATCGGCTCTAAGTTCGTCTGATATTTCATTTCCGAATGCCCATTGGTATCACATGATTACCCGGGTGTTTGGGTACGACCCGGGTAATCATTTGATATCCGTGGATAGATATGCGGCCAACTTAAAATTGATGGCTCTCTTGGTCCCGTCTCGAAAGGGTATCAGGTTGGTCGCTTATGCATCCTGGTCGCCACTTAAAAGCGTAATTGAGTATCAAGTTGGCTCAATATGCCATTTAAGCGGCTGCCAACAAGAGCTTGAATCACAGTAACATCTTTAACAAAGGCATTTACAAGAAGTGGGTTGATTCATCTTGGGATCCCGAACGCGAATTTGTCCAAGAGCATTTAGTTTTCCGCCATTTCATCTACATCCACTTCTTCATAAACTCAATCCGCTATTGTTGTCGGGACCTAGCACAGGCATCAGTCCGGCATCCTCTTCACTCGCACCTAAAACACCTTCATGCGCTTCTATTTGTGCCCGCGTTTTCCATCTAGCGCGCAAAGGCCTGCCATTTGGTCCCTGCATGTTTATCATTGACTGACTATCCTGGGGAACTTCAAAAAAGAAAATTATCCAATAGAATATTAAAGCTTCGTAGCATTTGACCTTCCGACAATTTATTTGACCATCTTGAAAAGATGAAGTACATTTTTGCTAATTCCTGTTGCGCCCCCATTATAGATTGGTGTAAATGCTTCTTTAAAGTTTTTATTTATTCGTGCTGGTTCTTTTACAATGGTCGATCGCACTTAGAAGTGAATGTGACACGCAAATTTGATGAGGCCCATCATCTAAGAGTTGTCGAAGTCCTTGTATTAAGGTTGTGATATCTATCGATTTAGCATCCACCACCATCCTGTCTTGAGTGGTTATATAAAATTTACGATGTCTTTCCTTTACCTTCATCGTCGTTGTCGTCTTAATAAAAACAAAAAACGAACACAAATAAAAGGCAAGAAACTATATCGCAGTCTAAATAGCGGGACTTGAGCAACCTAAAAATCAGAGGTAGCTTATTTTCTTTCTTTGGAGAACAAGGCTATCTTAGTTTACAATGTCTTGTGCATCAACACGTGAGCGTTTTATCTTTATCTAAAGTATAACAATATCACAATGTGACTCTAAAAATAAAATGTTTAACACGCACTCGACATAAATAGAGAATACTAAATATACAATTTACTCACAACTGTCACAGTTTGAAATAGAAAAGCTTAAGCGCTTGGATATTAAAAGGCAATTTATATTCTGACTTGAGGTAACGTGACGTCCATAGAGTCAATCTTGATACATGATAAGGTCGGATGGTAGTATGGTATACCGTCCGGACCCTTCTCCTAGGTAGAGTCTGGATAGCCTGGACACTCACCTGTTCCATTTGAGACAGAAGATGATTGCTTCAAACCCAGCAGGACCACATCTCGTGTGGTGAATGTTTACAGAATGGTGAAGCATGAGGCATGTCTGAATGATCAAGGATTTGTAATTTCCATCTACATATGTTAACGACTGGGAGAGACCAAACATAAAGAAAAAGCGGCTGTATTTTACAATGGCATCTACAATTTGAATCTGACTCGTGAATATAATTGTAGGAAAGTTGACTCATCTAATATATTAATTACTGTCACTGTGTCATAGCCTCGAGATTGCAAACGCTATAAGTATTTCAAGAAAAAAAATATATATATATCAATATACCTGATTCTTCTCTTATAGAAAGTTCTCTTCAAATCCGTTGGCTGCTGTAGATTTTCCATCGTTGACAATGCAGCCTCTGGACAATGGAAGATTCCATTGAGGATGTTCTAGATGCAGTTAACCAACCCCCTTGTAGCCCAAGGAATCAGACAGACTAGCTAAATTACCGTGCGGCCCCATCTGGCCAATTAGATAGTAATTCGACTGGCTTATATCTTATATTCCGTTACAACCGTCATAAATAGATCATAATTTCAGTCGTTGCATAAGCCTATATGCTTGCCAGTATAAGCTACAGGTAACAATCAACTCACAAGCCGTTACATTTAGCACTGGAAATGTCTCACTACTGTCAACCCTCACATGATCCGATATCCCAAACATCGGACTAAAAAGCAAGTACGTTTTGTTATTTATTTCAATCAACTATTTCATGTCAAAGAATCAGTTAGGGGGGATTTAGTAGAATATGGGTTCTGTGAGAGTTGATTGTGTATGATAAAGATACGAGACATTAGACTATTTCTCCAATAGAAAAGAAAATAACAGAACTAAGTCATAAGGTAGAAAGAACTGTCTTGAAACTTTTGACTATCAAGTTGAGTTAATTAGCAAGCACCTCTATTAATTATTGATATATTTATCATATGAATCCACAAAATACGCCAATATATATATATATTAACATCTAATCTAGGTATTTAATCTCCGAAAACATACATAATCAATTTCTATTGTAATTAAAAGTATTAGAAATTGAATTAAGAGCGATTTCGGAATGGGAAGCCCCAACGACTGTTAAAGGATTAGAGCTCGGCTTGTATCATAGGAAATACTGGTGATAAAGAAAATGTCTGGACAGTGTGGATTCCAGCACATCCAGCTAGTGCTATATCATTTACGGAGTACCAGTATTTAGTATTAGGAACGGGAGGAAAGTCTGAGAAACGGCTATCAGATCCAAGGAAGGCGCGCTGTTTGAAGTTAGGTTGTGAAGAGGAACGAATGTCTTCATGGGTAAATTCAAAATTTCATGCTGCTATCTTCTCCAATTCTTTACTACAATTGTTTTTACATCTTGTCGAATCAAATCCATATACAAAAGGATCCGATTTAATTTTCATACCTTTTTTGGTCTCATCTTTTGGGATTCATTGCTCCAGCGACGTCCAAAAAGAGCACTAATAAGTATGTTTTAAGGATATCTATCTATGTATCTGAACTCAACATGATAAGAATCCTTCTGGAATCCTATCTTTGCGGGAGAAAGTTCGCAAATCCGCTATATCACATGTCATTCGTCCTGTCATTTTAAGGTGGGAATAAGATGAGCGCAACCTCAGATGAGTTTGTAGATTTGTAGATGTCTTATCTTTTTCTGCTGAAACCGTTAATTTTTAGTCTTACCCATCACCAGTACCCATTATTTCGAGAGCCAGAGACATGATCAGTGGCTAAGGTCTCTATTGTTAAATGATTAAGACAAGCTTTTACAATACCGTAAGCTAATGTAGTATCAAACGTGCTAATTAACTTAGTTTGATCGTCAAAAAGCTCAAAACGGTTCTTCGGAATTCAGGGGTTATTAGACGGCACAATTGGGGAGTGATGCTGTTGATCGATACTCTAAATCGCACCGCCATCTAGACTACTAGATGCTATGGAAACATCGATGGATTTGCGCGCCTCATGTGTCAAGACTATGGCTTGGCTGAAGTTACAGTTTCCTTGGAGATTTCTGTCCTGCTCACACAGTTCATGCTTTTCGCTTTTCATTGTTTTCACCCTGAAAACAAGATTCCATTAGTAAAGGAGGAAAAATGCTCCGGCGAGACCCGAGCCGGATATCTTTCTATCGTCATAGATTAGGTCTCCAGCAAAGTATACTAGAAACAATATCAAGAAGGTGGCTTGGTCTTATGTATTCTGCAAGTATAGATAGACTTAGTGGTTGGGCTGTGTAATTCAATTACCCGGGTGTTTGGTATCTGGGTATTATCCGGTTAGTCATGTGATATCCGTGAATAGATACACGGAATAAGGCTTGGCCCAAGGCTCTACCTCAATTGGCCAACACGCGAATTACGAAATTGATAGTAGTGTTTAACTATGACGTAAGGATAATGCTATGATTGTATAGCGCCTCTATTTATAGAGCTTTGAAACATCACCGTCAGCCCCCTGAAGTCGCCCTGTTTGGTGGATCCTTTCCTAAATTGTAGGCGGTAAGGCAAGCCTAACCCAAAATACTATGAAGAGAGTATTATTTTTACTTCAATTTCAAATAAATATGTGAATCTTATTTATGTTACCTAGTCAACAGACTAACAAACCAATATTTGGAGTGATGAACTTTTAACAATAGGGCTGGTCAGACTTAGAATTAATTTCCATACAGATCTGTATTGAGCGTTTCTGTGTAGAAATTTATACTTTCCACGTGATGCTTAATCAGCAAAAACCACATC
>PEDP01001507.1:0-10659 GCA_002918395.1 Erysiphe pulchra
CAATTATAAAGCAAGTCAACAAAAGAAATTAGGTGCAGTGTAAGTGGCCGAAGCCGTACAATTAAGGAAATAGCAAATGAGTGTTGATATAACAGGCTGGATAAGGAAGTAGGGTTTGAATATGCCCATTAAATGACAAAAACGCAAAAAAGGAAATAAGGTTTGATTTTACCTATTAAAAAGGACAGTGCTAAATGCAAAAAAAAAAATAGGAATTTTGACAAAACCCATTAAAATGGTGGGAAATATACTTACTTTTTTAGAAAAGAAATTTTTTCAAAAGAATGTCGGGGCCGAAGCCAAAGAACAGGAGTTTGTTCAAAGGAGTGTATCTTTGTACTTGGATACCTAAAAATGATTGTTAGTCTTTCAGGGCTGATTCATCGGGATCTTATTTTTCAAATTCTCTACTTACAGAATCGATAAATAAATTCATTTCACTAATAACGCAAGGAGAATTCATTGAAGAATGTGGGGCGCCAATGCCAAAGAAAAGGAAAGTCGTTAAAAGATCGTAAGGTCGAAGTTAATGAAAATGAAATGTTTTCAAATGAGTGTGTATTCCATATAGGATATCTAAAATTGATTGTTAGTCTTTTTAAGTTGAATTTTTGGAATCTAATCTCTCAAATTTCTTACAAATAAAGAGTTTAAAATTGTGTTTTTAACGAATTGAAAGGAATAATTGTTAAGGAATGTGGTATGTTGAAGTCAAAAAAAAAAACGGATCTTTAAAATGAGTGTTGTGTATAGAGGTTGTAAATAACGAATATCGAAAAAAGAATGTAAGGTGACCGTGGCCGTACCTAAGGAAGATTTACCAAGGGAATGTGATGTCGAGTTTGAATATCCTGAATTGATTGTTAGTTTTTTAAAGTTGAATTATTGGTATAAAATCTTTAAAATATCCTACTTACAGAAAATAAATAAAATTCGTTTCAAATAAAAATAAAAACGAAAAGGATCATTTCAAATGAATGTATTCGTCGAAGTTGTGTAAATAGAAGCTAATTAATAAGTGTAGGGTCGAGCTTGAATATTTCTAATAATGTTAGAATTCCAAGGTTGAATTATCGGGTTACAATCTTAGAAATCTTTAACTTACAGAAAATAAAAAAAATTTACTTCCAGATAAAATTGAGAATTTATTTCGTAAAAGAGTGTAATATGGCCGAAGACGTACCAAAAGGAGAATTCCCACAACTGATGCTGATGTTTACCAACATTTTTTCAACAGAAACAAATTGAAAGAGACCCCTGTAGCAGTTGCTATGCCAATGGACCATGGGAGTACAGCTTCTCCTCCAATTAAAGGTAATGAAATTCTGACATAGTATTGAGATCTGGTGCACGGGTAATTTCTGGGGTTTTTAGCCATATAATTGGCTTATTTTGGCAGGGAGTACTGATTATCAATTACCAACCTAACCACTTTGCTAATTACGTAATCAGGTATAAGCGAAGCCTCCGCAAAATCACGAGAATCTTTCGGTAATCAATGATGACTAATCCTATCCATTTTTTTCCAAAATGCTCAATATCAACTTTGTAAACGAAGAATACAGTTATCACAATAAAAAATATACGTACACTTATTTTTTTCGGGTATGACGACTTTATCGCTGTCAGATATTATATCTTCACTACCCTCAGAAGACTCATGGGGACCATCAATTCCAACAGATTCCACGCTTAATGGCGCTCCTTATGCTCCTTACTCTAAGAGTGATAAGCTAGGCCGTATGGCAGATTGGACAACCGAAGGAAAAGACGGGCGAGATGGCAGAGCTGGAAGACAGCAGTATAACCGTAATTACAGAGGTTAGAGCGTTTCCTACTAGAATAAATGCTGGAAAATAGTTGCCGAAAATGAAGCTTGTTTACTGATTAGCGGGATATAGATCAACAGGTTTATGGTGCTGGTACCTCTTCTTTGTTCGCAGCTCAAACAGCAGAAGATGAGTCTACATTCTCTGTAGTGAGTAACGCTCGTGACTCTACTAAAACAAGGTTTGGAAGAGGAGGAAATTATTCTCGACTGCGCGGTCAACGAGGTGGAAGAGCTGATACAAGAAGTGGAAGAGGTCAATTTCATAAAGTTGGTGGGCGTGGTGGCCAGCAAGGATACAACAATTATAATGACCGTGGTGGCCGAGGAGGTGCCCGAGGGGGTAGACGGTTTGGCTGGAAGGATTACGATAAACCACAACGTAATCGTGACGCATCAGTCAATATCAAATCAGACTGGCAAATGCTAGAAGAAATTGACTTCAATCGACTCGCAAAGTTAAACTTGGACACTGATGAGGGAGAGGATATTGATAGTTATGGATTCCTTTATTACTATGATCGATCATTCGACAAACAACCTGTTAAAGTAGGAGAGCGAAAGTTGGATATCGTAGACCGAGCAGCCTATAATGTTACTACATCTTCAGATCCTGTTATTCAAGAACTTGCGGAAAAGAATGAAGCCACAATTTTCGCTACTGATAGTATCTTATCTATGCTTATGTGCTCTCCACGCTCTGTATATCCTTGGGATATTGTCATCGTCAGACAAGGAAACAGGCTCTTCTTTGATAAAAGAGATAACGCAACCTTGGATATGGTCACTGTAAATGAGAATGCAGCCGATGCACCCATGGATGCCTCTGAGGGTAGCAAAGACGCCATTAACCAACCTAGCGCACTAGCTGAAGAAGCTACCTATATCAATCATAACTTTGCAAATCAAGTGATGATAGAAAATGAAAATAAAAAGATAGAGATGCCACATGAGAATCCTTTTTACAATCCTGCTGAAGAGACAGAGCCTGCTGCTAGCAAAGCATACAAATATAGACGTTTTGATCTCTCACTTAACGATGAAGATCCAGTACATCTGATTGTACGGACTGAACTAGATGCTGTTCAAAAAAATGCTATTAGTGGAGAAGACCAATTCTTAACTATAAAAGCACTAAATGAATTTGACCACAAAGCCCAGGGCAGTGGCGGTGCTCTTGATTGGAGAACAAAATTAGTTAGCCAGCGGGGAGCTGTTGTTGCAACAGAAATGAAAAATAATAGCTGCAAGCTTGCGCGATGGACAGTACAAAGTATCATGGCAAGTGCAGATGTTATGAAACTAGGGTATTTTGCTTCAGTCAAAAACGATTAATTTTTCTATGCTAATCTTATATAGATTTGTTTCGCGTGCCAACCCGAAGGTAAATGATCGTCACGTCATACTTGGTGTTATCGGCTGGAAGCCTCGTGACTTTGCACAACAAATGAATTTGAGTCTGTCAAACGGCTGGGGTATTGTTCGAACCATTGCTGACATGTGTTTAAAACGAGAGGAAGGTAAATATGTTCTTCTGAAAGACCCAAACAAGCCCGTTTTACGGCTTTATGGAGTTCCAGCTGGTAGTTTTGAGGAAGAAGAGTCTGAGATGATTGAAGAGCAGGACGAAAAATAATTTTCTTTATTTTGTTCTTAAGTTAATAAAGTGCATTTAAAAGGTAAAGGGATAGTTAACGAATGGTATGAACAATTTATGTATGTTGTAAACTTTCTATTTATTTTTTTTGTAGCTAACTAGCTAAAAGAGAAAAATTACAAATTTTATGCTGCAAGAAAAGAACTTGACCTTTCTTTATATACTCATATTAATACCATACACACAGACCCATATTTTTTCTAATACTTGAATTTAATTATTACTGCCCATATTGAGAATGAAGTTGTGGGTACATCTAGCTACTTATTGCTACACTTAAAAACTCGAACAGTCTTTATTTAATAACTTTAGTACACTAGAGCCTATGTTAAATATAGGTGACAGCGACGGCCTGAAAAGCTTACTAATGAGCAGGAGCAAGAAAAGCAGAAGTAGCTTCAGGCCAAAAAACTCAAGGCATGATATGTAACTCAAGTGAAAGCTAGTTAAGTGAAGGAAAGAGTCGAGAGAATTTCTCGTTAAGGTACTTGAAAAGTTGCTCCAATCATTGCAAGACAACTTCAGAGGGATAGTGAAAGCTTCCTTAAAAAAAGATTTGAGAGCGTACTCTTGAAGTTACTAGAGAACCAACCATTGTCACGACCAAAACTAGATTTAAAGCATAATGGTGTTACTAGATCGTTTTATATCTAGGTAACCTTCTGGGCCAGGCATCAGGTGATACACCTCGGTAGCGCATTTCGCCCAACACAAGTTAAGTTCTTGATGTGCTAATTTATTTATATTGAACGTCTTAGTATTGATTGCTCTGTGATAAAAAGAAAAAACGATCTCTTGATATCTATTGTTTTAATGCCAGCGGCAGGGAATTATCGAACACTAAGGCAGCTCATGCTAGAGTACATTAAGTTATGCCTCATCATAATCAGTAATAAAAAGTGTAGTGAATGAATGGATTCATGATTCGCGAATTCCTTCAGCAGCTGGTAAGAGTTTAAACACAAGTTGATATCAGTTTTATTTCAAAAAGTAAAGGTACTTGTTTTGAGTCTCCTGAACCGACGAACTCCAGTCTCTGCAATTTGAGCACAATTACGAGCGAAATTGGCTATTAAAAATTCGAGATATTTAAAATATCGGACATAAGATTCGATTGCAAGAGTTATGAGGCAGGACTCCTATCAACTGGCTAGTCGATGAACTAGAAGATCGAAATTTCTTTCATTGCACAGATGCTGATGACACGATCGAGTGAAACGTGTATTTTTTGCATATCTGGGGCGTATTAAATTCATTGAAGAGAGCCTGGATGTCATTCTAATTGATAGTACATATCAAACTAACCGAATTAACATGCCAATGGTGGATATTGGCGGCAGCTTTGAAGACAATAAAAAACCCCAGTTTGCCGTCGGATTTTTAAGCGGAAAGGATGACTACATTTGGATTATGAATTAAATTTTCGAGTTTCTGGGGAGTGATGAGATTCCTATGCCTAAGTGCTTTGTCACCGACTGAACTTGCACTCCTTAATTCTCTAGATGAGCAATTCCCTGGCACTTGTCACGGCTCGAATTGAAGTGACCACAGTTTGTAAACATAAGGAGTGGTTTGATCCAGTTGATTGCAGCTACGAGAACCTAGAAGCTAGAGAGCAATGGACTATATGTTTAAGAACAACAAATTATATATGCCACGCCGCTAGCCTGAGCTATACTCTATTAGGTCTAGTGATTCGTTAACTTGTTGACCCGACAACCCTAATCACTAGTGCTCCCGAATGCTCGATTCTAACAGTACAGTACTGGCCATATTCTTTGCCGCTAGCACGTCAATATAAATCTTGTCACCAAAACCAAAAGGCTCTTCACTGAAGTTTTTATGTAACATATCTAGTAGAACATCTATTGATGATTAGCAATTGATACCTTGTATAGTAGGTAGCATTTTATTAGAAGTTTCCACGTTCATCCTTCATAACCTAGCTGCAAACAGCTTCTACGTCTGGAAGTAGCCCTTGTGTGAACCGAGTAGAATGTCTCGGCGGGCGATGGTCTTTAAGTTACCAACAGAAGTCTGATGATAGGAAAGTATTATTCATATAATTTCAATCAATAATATTGTGTCTCGATATGTTGACGTAGATACAACACAACAACCGGAATAAAAGTTTTAGGTGCTGATTTTAATTAATTATTACAACAAAGGTTCCTTTTGTACAGATCCATTAACTATTGTGATGAATTTTTGGTTTTAGATCCATGAGGAAAAGTTTTACAGCACACTTGATCAAAGACATCTATATCCGATAATGTAAGTTGAATAACTGATGAGTAAAAATTTTCCTCAGAGGGACATGACAATTTTATGTAAAGCTCAATCTAAAACATAACTAGAATTATGAAAATACATAACGATTAGGCAAGTCATAATTTAGCGCATGGCGCTAATATTATCAACTAGCATATTTCTTTATTTTTTTGAATTTAATTTTCATACAAATTTGTGTCGAGCATTTTTGTGTAGGAGTTTTGACCTTCCCCGCGGCGCTGAATAAAGACACCAGATTTCCTTTATCACAAACTTTGAAGCCCAACATGGCACTCATTAACTTTTCTTTTAATTCAATAATTTTATTAAATATTAATTTGTCAATTCTGGATTTTACTCTTTTTTTCCTGCCAAAAAAGAGTATCTGGGGAGTGATCCTTACAAATTACATAGAAAGATTTGTAGCCCGGTAGATACCAATTTTCAAGATTTTTGCCTGCTGGAAATTAACTCTATGAGACGAAATTGAATGCGACATTTATTTTCGTTGAAAGAAAAAAATTGAAGAAATATTGAAAGAAATATAGGACTAGGAATTTTTAGATTTTGTGAATCTGAAGATTTTGATCTGGTTCTTGCTGATTAAGGAAAGTATAATTTCCTACACAAAAATGCTCGACACAGATTTGTGTGAAAATAAAATTCCATATCTGGGTCCTACGTGTACTTATGGATAGAGTTTGATCATGAATACGTGATTTAGATTAATTGGTCACTCACTCTCAATCAGCATTTTAGAATGCTACTATGAGAAATGAAGTAACCTCTTCCTGTACTTTACTTTCTCTGCCGTGAATATCCACACAAGGGAAAACTCTCAAAAAACCTCTGGTTACTTAAGCGTACCTCCATCAATGTATACATTTCACTCCCTAACGTAGGGCTCGAACCAGTGATCATCAGTCTCAAGTGGGATAGGTGTCAAGGCTATCTAGATTCCACTTAGAAGAAGAGTCCGGATGGCATACCACTAGACCATCCGATCAGTCTGCTGATAGATCAGCTCATTCAAAACTATGTTGCTCCGGAACATCTCTGCACAAAAGGGATTGCTTTTAAAATTTTAAATGCACGGTCCTTAGTTGCTAACCAAATAAAAATTTTGTTTTCAGATTCAAATTCAAATGACAGCTGTGTGGGTTTCGTTTAATTTTTTGATTAATGATAATCCAGATGCAGGGGCTGGTACCAAAGATGGATTGAATTTTGCAAGGAAGATAGAAGGCGCAGATAGTATCTTGTAAGTTGTGGCCTCAGTTTGGGCCTTGAAATCCAGGACTAGAGGTCTAACCCCTGAAGCGAATATGTACCCCAATTAACCCCATTGCAAACTACCCACCGCGACCAGAGGGTAGATGAGGACGGCGAATCTTGGCAATAAAATAAGACTACGTCGCGGAACAAACCAAGCCAGGCAAAAATCGCGGCCTACCCTAATACCTCTGATGGCAATCATAAAGACATATATGACACTCTTTGTCTTTATAGAGAAGACCAACAGCGAAATAATAGGCAAAAAACTGCACAGCAATAGATGAAACAGCGTAACGCGGTCAAGAAACAATTTCTCAAGGACGTTGTTTGATTCGTTCATCTTTTCACCTCATGAAATACTTTGAAGAAATACAAAGCTTCCTAAAAGCACATGGATATTGAACCACAACCTTGCTATTGCACAATCGAGCTAAACATGGGGCTCCCGTGTTCCCATACAAAAAAATAATAGACAAAGCAATTATGGTACAATCAAACTCATTGACATTAACCCTTAATGTGGTTAAAAAGCGATTCGTCAGCCCTACAAATAATCAGCGTTTTTCTCCCTGATATTCACATTCCTTAATAGAGAAGATTGCAAGCTGTAATAATGATTCTGTGTAATTCTTCGGCGTATTGTGTTGTTGAGGCATTACGAATAGCTGTTGATTATGCGCTGAAAGTTGGTAGGGATGAACCACGTTACTGGTAATATCAGTGAAAGGAAGCAGAGCAGCCACATTTTTAACGCCACATCCTTCTCGAACCTAAAACTGTAAAGCGGAGAGGACGGCTTAAGGGAACCTATTAAAGCCCCCACAAAAGGCAAGAGGTCATGGTGTATCTTCGACTTGGCTAGATCTTACTTTGCATAAATATGATGAAGCGTTACAGCATTCATCAAGTACTGCAGCACCTTTCATTGTAGAGGAAGATGAGGATGCCTCTTCTCTCTTCTTCTATATCTTGCCAATTACCATAAAAAGCATTTGTGAGTAGATTGAAGTGAGATTTAATTGAAGGTAGACCAGAGCCTTTAACAACTGCTGTATAAATTTCAATTGGTGCTGGTGGCATCAGAGATCTGTACGATGCAAGAAACGCTCGTGGGAAAGTTTAAGGGTGGAGCATAAAGTTCGATAAGCAGGTATTTGTTTTATTCGTGTTATAAAATTAACCATTAGAATCTAGGGTAACTTGACTTGGTTTTTTTTTTCGAGTTACTGATGCGACACCAAGTGCACATTTTAGAATCGAGAAATTGAATCGAAGATGAGAACTAATGTAATCTACGTTCCTGGCAAAAACATCGAAGATTCAATTACCCGAGGCTGAACAGATAATGACGTCACCTACAACAAACATTGAGGGGCTAAGTCAGCCGGGATTTGACCATAAACGTAGTAAAATCTTCATCCCGATCAATAAGTCAAAGCAATGTGTTTTTGCTCTGAATCTTCTCAGTTATAGAGGTATCAAGTTATCACTCAAGGACTTTGATCTATTTTCGTCCTGTATTCGCACAATCTAATAAGCTTTTTGGACCCTCTGTAAATACTAAGCCCAAGTAAGGATTTCAGGAATAGCTTCAATATTGTTTCAGCTCAAATGTAAATCTACCATATTGTTTACTCTTTGCAATTAAGTGAGTGCGTAAAATGCTTTTATATTATCACCAAATTTGAATCGAAATCAGATATTTAACGAGCATTTAGGAAATTCTCATGAGTTTTTTAGCGTACCCCTTTAAGTTTAATCCAGTGATGAACGTAAATGAAGTTTGTACTTGAAAGTTCGAATAATATTTAACCGGGATGTTAATAAAACTAGCATTCTTTTAGCTTGAGATGTTTCAAATCATACTTTTGTTCCGAATCTAATTCTATTGTTTCAAAGTTAAACACCACTCGTAGAAAACGATCAACATGAATATAGCGATTATCTAAGAACCTCTGACAGCTAGCTCACTACCTAATATCACTTTTGACTACAGAGAAATTTTATCACTTTGAGTTCCAAAATTCACCTGAATCTCGGAAGAGTGACCACAGATGCATTGTACTTCAAAAAGCTATAATTCATCGCATGAGAAAATTTATCCTTGAACTCAAACCAAATCAGCTCAGCTCACGATGCTTACGGCGATCAAACAAATCAATCAATTCAGTCGAACTGCAACCCTTGTATCGAGATCCACTGACATGTAATTGTGTCTGAGAGATATATCAGTTTTCTTAGTGTTACTTCAGCGAAACAAGACCCCTAACAGTAGCTGCAACAGAATGAGGTTTAGACGAGTTCATATTCGTCTCAACCTAAGCTGTGTCAGATAATCAAGATTTCCTTGGGGGAGGAGACTTTTCATTTGAACTCAGAGGAGAGATGAGTCACTTTCTCAAAAGAAAGACTATAAGTTGTGGTTAATCTCTAATTATCAACTTCACAGGACTTCCTTGAAGCAAGTCTTAAACATACATTTTTCTTTGCATACATACAATTTTTTCTTTAATAATTACCAATTTAAGTTATATATAATATTTATAATAAATAATTATGTATTCTAAAGTTTTAATCCCATTTGCGCTGGCCGCTTTAACGCTCTCTACACACGCTAATCCAATTCCTGTGCGCCGTTCAAACTTGAGGGACATTTCAGCTACAGTGGAAAAACGAGCGGAATCTGGGGATACTAGTGCAGCAGCAAATGCAGAGCCACAAAGTGCACCGCCGGTAGACGCAGCACCGGCAAATACCATTGGTTCAATGTTAGGTAAGTTTTGCTTCAGACTTAGTTCTATATGTATGAAATAATCTAACTATTAGTAGGTGCCTTGGGTATGGTTAAATGATCCTAAATTTGTGGTATATCGTTAACAATTTTAGATCCGATATCTGCAGCATCTGAATTAATAAGTATAAATGTAGTATCTAACGCCAATATTCAAGGAGCTAATAATAAATAGGCGATACAGGTGGTGCTCTTGAAGCTGGTGCTTCTGGAATGTCTAGCTTATTGGGTGTTGCACCTACGTCAGACAATTCCAGTGCTACAGCTGCTGGTGGTGGCGACTTACTCGATGTCTTACCACTCAAGAGAGACAACTTGAAACGTGAGCCACTTGGACTTGAGGATATTACTGGAGCTTTAGGTACGTTTACAGCAACGAATACTTAATTGAGGTAAAAGCTAATAACAGACAGGTGGTGCAGGTGGCAAAGGAAAAGCCGACGCTGGTGCAACAGGTGACGATGCAACAGCAGCAGCAGATGCAGGTGCAGGTGCAGACGCTGGAAGTAAGATCTCTGAGCCCTAGATATTTCATCGCTAAAAAACAAAAACAGACCCACTCTCTGCCATTACTGGTCTCCTTGGAGGTAGGTTTATTTGAGATAACTGGCGAGTAGAATTATTAACTAATGACAAGCAGGTGCTGGAGGTGCCGGAGGCGCTGGAGGTGATGCAGGTGGTGACTTACTAGCTAATCTACCTATCAAGAGAGACAACTTGAAACGTGAGCCACTTGGACTTGAGGATATTACTGGAGCTCTAGGTAAGTTCACAGTAACGAATACTTGATTGAGGTAAAAGCTAATAAAAGATAGGTGGTGCAGGTGGCAAGGGAAA
>PEDP01001508.1:0-10651 GCA_002918395.1 Erysiphe pulchra
TCATCATGTGTTGGACATTCTTCACCAATTAGGTCTATTAATTGTCTAGGCTCTTCAATCTCGAAAGCACCGATATCGGTAGTAGCTTCCAACATACTATTAGTATCTTCGTTCATCGTTGTAGTCAGCTCTTGAATTGGAGGGAAAGGATTCTTCGACCTTCGATAGCTACTTCGACCCTTAGAGCGACAATCCCCACATGTTTTGTACGGAGCTGCCCGGGAAGGATGAGAAAACTGGATTCTAAAAGTGTTAAATTATAATTATGAGAAACTTAAATGATCTCAATGTGGCTTGCAAATTGGGACCCACCTGCCGAGAGCCTGACTAAGCGACTCATGAATGAAAACATCGGATGGTGTTTTGGTGTGCTTGGCGAAGGTATGGGTTTTGGGGTGAATTTACTAACAAGTCCTTTTTTGAGGATATTATGGCTTAGAACTTTCTTCTTCCCAACTAACTTGGATTTGAGTCTCTGAGACAAGAACTCAAAATGGCAAGATACAAAGATACGTTTCTTCAATTGTGCAGCATCGTCGCTATTAGAAACGAGATTATCCAGATTTCACGATATTGAGATTTAAGAGGCGAAAAACAAGTTAAATAAATCTAAGGGCTGAGGTGGTTCAAATATACCGCACCGTACACTTGATTTTCCTTATGTCCTACGGTCAACGCCTCTGCATGGCTTAATCGTCAGCTATTTACCTCCCCTTCAGCAGCTATGAATTCTTCGACAAGTTGCGGAACTTTGTAAAGCAATCAGTCTTGCTCAACAAGAGATTACACATTTAAACCAGTCATCTTCCCTCAAAAGTCAGCAACTTGAAGCCCACTTGCTAGATATTAGTAATTTAAACTCCAAACTATATCAGGCTAACCTAGAGCGATCAAGTGATAATGATAAAATAGCCAAATTAAATGATAAATTTTCAATTCTGCAATCCGAGTATAACAAACTACAAGCTTCGTATAATTCTAACAAGTAAGAAGCTCTGAAGTCAATGACGTATCAAGTTCTAAAGCCCGCCCCAGAGAAATTTAGCGGATCACAAAAAGATACTGAAAAAAGGCAAATGATGTACGAAAGTTGGAAGGTTCAAATACAGCAAATACTCCTGGTAGATGGAGATTGCTTTCTTAGTTCCTTTCATATAATATCCTATATCACAAGTCAACTCACAGGAAAAGCCTAGCTAGCTGTTCAGGACGGGGTTCGTATTATGAACTCCTACCCTAATGATCCCCAAAAATGGCCCTGGAGAACATCAATAGACTTGTGGCAAACGTTAGATAAACGTTATATTCTTTTGGATAGCACTCAGACGGCTGAAAATACTCTATTTCAAGGAAAGTCTACTTATGATGACTTTAAAGCAGATTTTGACCACCTGTCCAAAATTGGAAAATATGATGATAGAACAAAAGTCGATATGCTTCGCAAACGTCTTAATAAAAGGATCACTGGTGTGATTGATAATCAGGTAAACCTTCCTGCTTCTAATAATTATATTGATTGGAGCGAAATGATAAATACCATCGCCCGGAATCTACAACAACAGGAGCATATTGTGAAGCTGCAAGCCCCAACTAGTATCACCCACCAAAATGATGCTAACGAGCCAAACCAAAATTTTGAACACGATGACCCCATGGACCTAAGCCGTATGAAGCTTTCAACTGCTAAAAGAAATACCGAATGGAAAATGGTTTATGTGTTGCCTGCGGTAATAGGGGCCACATAGCCAAGGATCACCATCAAAAGATTGATCCCATTCCAATGCCTAAACG
Source organism: Erysiphe pulchra (assembly GCA_002918395.1). Taxonomy (NCBI): domain Eukaryota; kingdom Fungi; phylum Ascomycota; class Leotiomycetes; order Helotiales; family Erysiphaceae; genus Erysiphe; species Erysiphe pulchra. The sequence continues at coordinate 1,792 of PEDP01001508.1, forward strand.
TTCTATAAACCAGGTAACCTCTCGCGGAAATGATAGAAGCAATCGATCATCACCTAACTAACACTTTTTATCGAACCAAAAATTATGCCACCTTATAATCCCCAGCCTCTTCCAACTACTAATTTGCATTACCCTCCCATGCAATTTTTTCCTTATCCAATGCCATACAACTTTCCTCCACCACACCTTCACCCCAAACACGCATTCGTGCAATATATGAAAGTTACAATTTTATACAAGATAATGGAGTTGAGGCGCCTACGATTGATAACTCGACATCTGTAGATAAAGATGAGTTAAAAAGCCAACCACTGTCTTAAGTCGCTTTTAGGGGTTAAATTATTATGAAGATGAAGATGAATCTGTTCTTGCTGTATTATTAGACAATTCCCCACTACAGATATGCTCTACGAGCTCAAAAAATTCCATGCTTCTAGACTCTCATCTTTCCCATCCGCGCACTCAAAACCCTCTAAAATTCTGAACAATTAGTCTCGTTGACAGTGGTTGCACCGCTGCAGCATTCGCTGATAGCAATTCTGTTGTTAAGAAATTTGGAATTGAAACTAAACCTCTCATAAGCCCACGTCTAGCTGACGGTACTACAAATGCCACCGTATCCCAATTTTACTTATCGTTTGCATCTCGGCCACCACTCAGAAATCCTCGTCTTCTTTGTTACAGACCTTAGTGAAAGTAATCCTATCATTCTTGGATTACCTTGGTTTAAATTACATAATCCCACATGTGATTAGACCTCATTGACACTCACCTTTCAGTCTCATTATTTTCAATATAATTGTTTAATGTGGAGAAATTTACACCCAGACTCATCTTCTCTTCCCTCAAAATAGACAACACTTCCTTTGCTGAACCTGAAAAAACTGCCCCCAGCTACACATAACTTATTTCAAACCACTAGCGGAAAAAATAATATCAGTAATCATATTAACTCTTCTACCAAGACTTGTCACATGAGCTCGATCCTTATGAGTCTTTGCGTCGCAAAGTTGACTAAAATGATATCGACAAATTCCTAGAAAATAAGCCTGAATTATCAATTCAAAATATAAAACAAAGATTGCCGTTAGAACTCCACCAGCATGCAAAGCATGTACTACCTAAAAATGCTAATACTTTGCCGCCACATCGTCCATGGGATCACAAAATTGAAATGATACCTGAAAAGCAAGCCCCTTACTTCAAAAATAGGCCATTTTCTCCAGCTGAGCTTTGTGTAAAAAAATGGGTCGATGAGATGTTGAGGAAAGGTTTCATACGTGAATCTTCATTAACAGCCGCTGCCCCTCTTCTCCTCGCTGCTAAACCTACTGGGGGCGTCCGGGTCTGCCAGGATTATCAAGGTCTTAATAACTTTACTGTGAAAAATAGATATCCTTTGCCTCTAATCAGGGAGACGCTAGATTCAATCTCAAGCGCAAAATACTTTACCAAACTAGATGTCATTGCTGCGTTTAATCGCATCCGAATAGCAGAGAGGCATGAGTGGATGACTGCGTTTACCACTCGTTTTGGATTATTTGAATTGTTAGTCACACCATTTGGCTTATGTAACGCCCCTGCAACGTTTCAAAACTATATCAATCATATTCTCCATGATGCGCTTGATCAATACTGTACTGCTTACTTGGATGATGTTTTGATCTACTCTAGGACCCGAGAGGAACATGCTAAGCATGTAAATGAAATATTACTCCGACTTGGCGAAGCAGGTTTACAAATCGATATCTCCAAATCTGGGTTTTATACGAAAAAAACTAAGTACCTCGGGCTGGTTATCTCCACTGAAGGATTAAGCATGGATCCAAATAAAGTAAAAGCAATATTAGATTGGAAAGAACCGTCAAGTGTTATAGAATTTCAACAATTCTTTGGCTTTTCAAACTTTTATAGAAGATTTATAGAAGATTTATAGGTGGATATTAAGGTATAATTGAACCATTGACACGCCTTTTACAGAAAAATAACCCTTGGGTGTGGTCTGTAAACCAGATGAACGCTTTTGCCAAAATTAAGAATTCTTTCACCCAGGCACCAGTCTTATTTTAATTATCACAAACACACCGTAGTTGAAACTGATGCTTCAAATTGGGCTTCCGGAGGTGCTCTACTTCAGGAAGGTAACGAAGGCGTGCTCCATCCCGTGGCATTCTTCTCGTCAAAACGTAGTCCCGCCGAATCTAACTACGAAATTTACGATAAGGAGCTTCTGGCCATAATAAAAGCCTTAAAAGAATGGCGTCCAGAGTTATCAGGTGTTCAAGAACCTTTCGAAATAATCACTGATCATAAGAACTTACAAACTTTCCTAACAGCAAAACAACTTAACCAGGGTCAAGTACGATGGTCGGAGTTTTTATCCCAATTTAACTTTCTGATAACTTACCGCCCAGGATCAAAAGCATTAATTCCTGAATCGCATACCAGGACTCAAGCCAGCAGATGATTCTGACGAGCATCTTAGACACCGATTCCGTTCAATAATTCCCGAAAATAAAATACATCTAAATCTTCATCTAAACCTACCGCAAGATAAATACTTTGACTCCTTGTACGCTATATCTCACGAAGCTGCTCTTATCGATATTATCTAGGATGTATACAGAGACAGCGAAATCGCTAACACGATGATTAATTCTCTATTGAACTCATCACAGCGGCGGCGGCCAAAATCCCTAAGATCTCTACTTCGGAGAAATAAAATTGAGTTTAAACTGAAAAATGGCCTTATATACTTTAGAGATCGGCTTTTTAAACCAGACCATAAAAATCTGCGATTTGAAATTGTTCACCGTACTCACTCTTCTGGACCTGCAGGTCATCCAGGTCGGGTAAAAATTTTAGACTTGTTACAGAGGACTTATCGGTGGCCTCAGATAAGTCAATTTGTAGCTAATTTTGTCAGAGGATGCGCTCTTTATTTTCGTACTAAATCTCCTCGTTCCTCGCCACGTGGCTTCCTTAAACCACTTAACATTCCTCTCTGCACATGGACTGACATCTCAATGGATCATATTGTTGATTTACCGCCATGTAAACGTGGCGGTAAGATCTTCAATCATATTTTAGTTATAGTAGACCGATTGTCTAAAATGTGGCACTTTATCCCTACCACATCTCTAGGTACGGAAGAACTTGTAGAATATTTTATCGGAGAGGTTTATAAACTTGACGGTGCTCGAGACTCCATCGTCTCAGATCGCGGCTCTGCCTTTGTCTCGGGGTTTTGGCGTAGATTAAATACCCGACTATCAGTCACCCTGAAACATAGTTCAGCCTTTCACCCGCAGACTGATGGTCAAACAGAAATTGTGAATTCTTCTTTGCATAAATATCTTCGAGCTTTTGTAAGCTTTACTCAGGATGATTGGGTTGATTGGCTCCTACTTGCTGAGTTCTCTGCAAATAACCAAATAAGAGATACAACAGGAGTATCCCCTTTCTTTGGAAATTACGGCTTCAATCCTCGACTTGGAATTGAACCTCCAGATCCCAAACCACCTTCCTCATCTGATTCAACAAAAAAAGAATACTTTAGAACAGATTTAATCGCTGATCGTTTTGGTCGTATACTTGCAAAAATTCAAGCTCTCAATCGCCAATCACAAGAAAAATATGAAGAAATGCTAACTCACGGAGATCAGAAGCTCCAGTGTATGAAATTGGCGACAAGGTGATGATAAGTCTAAAAAATCTGAAAACGAATCGACCAAAGAAGAAATGGGATGACAAGTGGGATGGCCCTTATGAAGTCTTAAATGTATATGACGGGGCAGTTATCGTTGACCTTCCAGATCATATCCCCGTTAACAATAGCTTCCATACTTCTTTAGTCCGGCCATGGGTTGACCCTATTTTACCTGAACAATCAACTACTAACGAACAAGAACGTCGCTGTGTTGCTGGACGTGTTGCTGAAAGAGATGATCATGGCAATATTCCAGATAAATGGGTATTTGAAAAAATCTCAGATGTGCACGATGAGAATAGAGACAAGAGAGGCCTCACTTATATAATTAAATGGAAATATAATGTTATTCTCTCTTGGTAGCTAGAGTCAGACCTAAAAGGCCGTGAAAAAGTTCTAAAGCATTTTCATAATATGAACCCAGATAAACCGGGCCCGCCGGCATGGATGACTTTCTTGCCATTAATTCATCCAGTAGTGGAACCAAATTTGCGGCGTTCCGGGAGAGAAAGACGCACGAAATGGAAGCTGAGAAATTGATGATGATTATTATTTTCAGCAAATTTAAAGACACCAAATTCACTTTGGGGATCAAACGGTATGTGAATGGGAAATACTGTCACGCTTATATAGATGTATCACGTAGATAGACTCTTCCATAATACTCACCGTGACGCAGATTGGATTCCTGGATGGCTTATTGGAGGAGGACTGCGGCTGCTCGTTGAAAAAGTGTACGGGAGGAATGGCTGAGGTTTTCTCCTTAGCTTTTCCCTCAGTCTGTGGCCTTTTGGGTCATAGTGAATACGTTCCCACCCATTCGACCTAATGTAACTAGCATCTGGATGGTGTATTGGGAGAAACTAGACACCGGGTGGGCATTACTGTAGTTAGGAGGACCATATATTCTAGATGTCTTCTATTCGTGTCATGTACAATGTACGCTTGCTAGAGCCGACACGATAAAATATAAACTAAACTAAACATCTCTTTCATAGTAGGAATACTTCCACATGAACCACAGGTTTTGAAATGGAGCAGAGAACACCTGCAGAAAACTTAAGTTTTATATCAATATTAGTACTGGAGAACTTTGATGAAACTGGATAATGTTGAAGGTTGCTATTGAGGGTCAGTGCCGTAGTATTCAATTCAAATATGAACTAGAGGTGATCTATGGTAGACATAACTACCTAGACATCCGTCTTTACGCACTTATAGTGCCTTGAATCACTACACAATCAAGACTCCTGACTGCAAGCTTGTTCACACGAGTCTTACTACCTCCCGAAACAACTTACATAAATAGATAAAAACCCTCAAAAGCTTGTGAAACTTTGAGAGACTTACAACTCTAAACTAGCAACTCCACAGTCCCACTTACAAAGCCTTTGAGCTGCAGGGTCATTTCAGTTGAGAACGAACGTTCAATGCACCATTTCAAAGCCGATATCGAGGTCGACAGATATTGGCTAACTTCTCAGTGTGGCTCTTACATCAGATGCTACAAGAGTTTTGGGAAGGAGTTCGCCAAGAATACCATCGGTCTCTAAAAATTTGTATTAGCTGAACATCACCACCTCATTTACACAACACGTACGGATCATGTTATTTGTGTCGTTTTGAAGGACGTAATGCAGCTAGCTACGTGTCCAAATAGCAAATAGCAAAAGAAATAGATTGTGATTATGATTCAGAAACATCGAACATGCTATAAGAATTAAGGAATAACAATAGTTGACAACATTAAATATTGTACAGTAATTCTCAGGTGAATAATTTGTTACGCGTACTTTGTAATTCGCGTTGTGTCGTGGCTGAGGAGCATGGGTGAGGTTCTTTGACCTCGAAAACCTAAATCATATTATTTTATGCATACATTATAATTATGTACGATGTGAGTATGCAATGTTGTGCATCTATGTAAACTATCTATTTTACGTCAATTATTTATACAAAAGGGGTCTGGTGAAGATTATATATATAGATAGACATTTCCTATTTTCTAATGATATCAAGTTATACACAGTCTTAAGATTTCACTACGTAGAATTTATAGTAGAAATCACAAGACACTGTATACTTTAAAACCTTTAGACAATCTTAATTTTACAAACAATTTATATACTAACCTAAGAATTAATAACCTCATGGGAGCCCCTCCGAGTAATTCCCTTTTTTAAAAACAGATTTCAATAATTTTTTGCGTTGAACTCAAGATCCATCCATACCCAACGACTTTTTGAGATTATCGCAGCAATAGGTTTTGCTAAAAATGTAATCTAATTACGGTTAGACTTAAGATTTCTCTTACTGGATTTATTAATTTAAAGATGTATAAATTTCATGGCATGATTGCTTCTGTGTTTATGTTAAATCTTCATTAGAGCAGATACAGATTAAATCCGTGCACAACATCTAAATCCATCATTCATAAACCACACATAAGAAATCCAATAAATTATGTAGTGGCGCAGGACGCTAGCTCTGTTGACCAGCTATGGACATTCCCTGTAATTTGAAGACACTTGGACCATGTCTGGCTGCCCACAGCGGCTCGTAGATTCTCCGGAGATAAGGGAGCCCCTACATATAATACTGCCATCTTACCCTGTAAGCCCCTCAAATTATGCCATGTACTTTTGATCTGCATCTAAGTCTTACAGGGGATGTATTGTCAATCGCTTATTGACCCCTGCTCATCCCTGATTTGTGAACCGCTATTTCAACTCATGCAACGTTATTTCGGGCTGAGGAAGATATTTAACATCTAACGCCAAGTTGCACACAGACTTAGCCCGGTCTCGCGCCTCCCAAGGGGACAATTAGCGTGCCGGCACGGCATGTGGCTATCAATATACAAGATTTATACAATCAGCTAATGCCATTATGAAGCCTGTCAGGTACGCCTAAATCGTCGCATGTATCAGCTTGACATGTGGCAAGTAAAGATAGTCAATATCAATCAATGTATCTAGCTATCCCTGTCTAAGCAAAGGAGGAGGAGAGGAAAAGGAGATAGATACGGATATGTAGAGAAAATATTTTAACCCCCCGATTATGTGTTCCTAATAGCTGTATTACATTCAATTGGGGAATCTTTGGGGACAATATTGGATTAAAAATGGGATTGTCTAATTTTATCTGAAGTGGCAAACGACGGGTTAAATCAGTGCTAAAATGATTCAACTTACTGGAACCTTTTGTGATGGATTTCTTCAATGTAGCTGCTATGAACACCTAATTAGGGAAAGATGATAGAGAATGGATGCAATACTCAATAATGGACCCAATGTTTATGTATCTGGCCTCGAAAGGTTCTGGAGACTACAGGCATCACTATCTCAAGTGGACGTAGCTATAAAAAGAGTTTCTAGAATGCAAGATCTCCCAATCTACGGCAATATACCATCAAATGCTAGACAGTCAAATTGTGTCGAATGATTAGGATATACTCACCATGACTCGAAGGTCACAGACTTGGGGGAATCATGGTGGGAGAAAACCCACAAGGGTTACTTCAGCCATTCCTCTCATACTCTTTTACAACTAGTCGTCGTAGTTCCACTCAAACAAGCCGTATAGGAGTCCTAATTGCCACTCATAGAAAGTTGAACTAACACGTGACCAGTAACGCCAATAGCTTACTTACTATGTCGTTTTTGTGATTAGAAGTGCAGCGCACTTTGTTTAAAAGGTGGTGGAGGATTATGATCTAGAGATTTAGCTGACTGAGACCCGAGATGATGAACATTAAACGCGAAGAGTAGAATGAATTCCACATAACTTGGCTCCTTTTTCAACGAGAAAAAGGGTTTCCAGGCACCTTAACATAGAGGTGCTGACTATGACTTGATATAGGTTTTGTAGCCTGTAGAATGCTTCTGAATCTTGATCACTGTAATCTATCTTTGACGTGTCACGTGAAATAATCTTGTCAGAAGACGATATCTGTGGCAAGATCGTATACGAGTGAACATAATACACTTAGGTCCGATGTGAACAAACTACATTTTGTTGTGGCTATGGAGAAAACGTGAGTTTAGCAGATGGATATCAACCTCATACTTTTATTACCTTCATAAAGGAGGTTATAATCCCGTATGTTATCTAAAATATGAAAATATTGAAGTATAATGGTAATAAATGGCTAATACATTGGGTTACCTCAGACCCCGTAAGGAACATGCATGTGATGCTATCAATTCGATCAACGAAGGTATATCTTCGCTGGTTTTGTCAGTCGTTGTAATTGGTTATCCAATTTATCCCCTAAGCCCTTGCTTAAAGGTTTCCGTTTTTATACATCAAATATTTACATTCCATGAAAATCAGTTTTATACAAAATTATTTCGCTATTTGAGTTTGGCTATATTACTCAGCATCCATAGAAATACTTTTTGGCAGGGGCAAGCTCAGAGCTAGCCAGCTATGTGACTCTTGTACAGCAACAGTTAACAGGTAGTAAGTAACCTCTGCTCTCAGCATGGTCAAGTTTTGATTTCCTAATAAATATGACTCAAACCCCTTAATCTGATTTCGCAAACACACTTACTCAATTACAACTAAATCTCCGTGGAGGCATAGGACGAACTTTTTATCTAGTCAGAAAAAATCCAAAAGTGCCTACTGGGAATACAGGGATTCTCTCTTTCTTGCTCACTTATTACAGTGAAGTTTTACTACGTCGGTGCGTAATATTGATTTATGTGAGAATTTAGCTCTTAGTTCAGAACAAAATAGAATTTAAAAAAAAGAATTAGTATTATAGAGAATCGCTAATATTTTATTACGCCTCCATAATTACATTGAAAATTGTAGTCGTAAAAAGTTGTTTGGTTGCTAACATTCAGCGCAGGATATTTTGAGGTTTAATTTCTTCATAGCTCTGATCAGATTCAGTGTATTTGTAGAGTTACGCCTTTTACAATATAATTGTAAGAATTGGTCTAAGATGTATACAAGGATAAGATTGCACCTGAAGTTAGATGATGACTTGAGATTGTGAGAATAATTGTATTATTGTTTTCTTACTATCTGGCCTAGCTAACACTACTTATAACTATGGTATACTCATCTTGTATGAGGGTCTGTAAGTATGATTCATCTCATTACGTAGGTAAGGCAAACGCAATCATTGTTATGAACACT
>PEDP01001509.1:0-10640 GCA_002918395.1 Erysiphe pulchra
CCAATGATACTACTTGGGAGCCCCTTGAACACCTGGATAATTGCAAAGAATCTTTACTCGAGTTTCACAATAATTATCCTAATGCTCCAGGCCCAGCAGGACTCACGAAATAAAAAAGGGAGGGGGTAATGTCAGGATTTGGTTCTCAATTCCTGCAACTTAGTAAGCATTTATCACGTGACATTCAATGTTGAGTTTACGACGATCATTATGTTATCTTGTTACCCTAGTTACTGTGTTTACACCAGGAACACTTTGTTTCCTTCCCATTTCGGTTTGGTACTACGGTGATCATTGTGTACATATTTAGGCTCTGCCCACTCTCCTTTTCTTGTCCTTCACGTCTTGTCTTCTGTCTTTCCTTGTCTCCTTGATTATAGTCCAGAGAATCGATATAAATAATATAATACTAGAACTCCCTTGATAACTGCCTTCAACCTTATTCTATCCATACCTAAACCCCTTGACCTATTTAAAGATTAGTAGCCTCCCGTGCTGACAGAGGAAAGGAAAGGAAAGGAAAGGAAAGAAAAAAAAATCTTGTATTGTGCGTGATTGTATGATAATTGATACTGAATACCATTGGAATTCATGTGTGTAAAGACAGGCGTTAAAATCAAAGTCTCACGACAAATCAATCAAAGGTGCAGCAGAAATTTAGGCCTAGAAGTGGAAGGAAGGGTGGGTATCATTAATCTTTAGTCCGTTTGTAAGCGAAGTATAATCAAAGAACAGACATGAACAAACAAACTGTGATGTGCATTTTGTTAAAACTAGAACAAAAAAAAAAAAAAAAAAAGGGAGAACACAAAAGGAGATGGAAAGTAGGGAATATATAACCCCAATTAGCATCTTTTGATATATTCCTTTTTCTATCTTTAGAATATAAAAAAAAAAAAAAAAAAATAGACAGTATTTTGCCATCAGACTTTTCGTACATTGTTTTGGTAATTCCTCTGTTAACAACCAGGAAACTACTGAGGACATTTTTGCCTAGACGGGCTGGGGAAGTTGTACACGCTTGGTAGTATCTCGTAGGAAAAGTCTGCATTACCAATATAAAAGATGGCCCAGAAGGTTATTTTCCTAGCAAATCAGTCACAGGCTATATTCAATGAACTGAAAAGGCTGAAGAATATGAGAATTATGGATAGGTAACCACTTTGTAATTAATTTGTTCTCGAAGCAACAGAGGTTCGAATTCAGGGTAATGCAAGGCGACCATTGCTTTTAAAAACAAGCAGGCAAGAAGCATCGATAGTTTAATTTTATTCAACTACATACCGTAATGCTTAATCCATACCAACTTTTAACTTTTCTATCGTCTAACCATCATCATAGACTATGATTCTCCAATCTAATAGACGGTATACGTTGGGAAGGCTTAGTTAGAGGTATTGAATCAATTTATCACCCTAAGTTGGATAATGGTCGCTTGTCCGACTGAATCGAATAATATAAAGATCTTTGATACTCTAGACACTGAGATCAGACCCATTTCAAAAGCTAGAATCATCAAAATTATTGACGTCCTCATGAAGGATACCTTCTTTCTCTCCCTTGTTGTCTATTCTCGCTGGAATCAAAACGTAAGTAATATCGCGTGGGCCCTCATTTAGTAATCATAACTTTTTGATAGGGTTGTTTTAAGGTTAAGATAGCTGTTATAGTAGCGTTATTCCTGGTTCTTTCCAGTAGTACAAGATCCGGATCTATTATGATTACAGCTTGCAGGTAGAATCTATGCCATTCTCAATATATAAATAACATAGTCTAAAAGCCCTCGATTTTCCAGAGAGAAGATCTATCTGATTAAATGATCTTCTAGTAATAAGTGGCACTGTTCCTTGGGTCTTTCTTTTAGGCCGATGCCATTCAATTCGGGAACAGGATATATATGAGACACAATTTGCCGGTTTAGAATTTAATTTGAATTCATGTAATGGATTACCATGAGGTAAGTATTCCTCTTTTTGAAAAGAGTCCCAGACTTATCAGCAAAACTTCTTGTCGCTACAAGAACATCTCTCTACCAAACGGTTCGTTCTAACTGTGAACGTCACCAGTTCCGATAGTATCCAGCTCATTTCTTTCTTTATTTAGGGGCTTGGGCTAAATCATGTAAGCGAGCAGAGGAGGTTTTGATTGGTTGACTGTAAACTGATCATATCTTTGATCGCTCTCGATGATAAATTTCCATAAATTTCTTTTTGTCTGATTATGACTTTTCTATCGTAGTAATCTTTCCCCTTTATAAATTTCGAGAAACAAAATTAATGACTCTTGCATTAGCAACAAGTCTTGTTTTAAAATATGAGTAAATTCTTCATGCAAACCATCCATATACGCCTTACCCCTATTCCCAAGCTGCACCCAAAGTCTTAGAAAATTATTACGAATAAAAATAATCTTGATCCTGACAAAGAAAACAAACAGTCCTTTATGTATCTTTTTCATCCATCATCACTACATTCCGTCTCATACTTGCTCGCCTTTTCTTCATCAAATTTCCACATTCCTCCTCTTTTTTCGTTAAATGATGTATGTAATAAGTCTCTTCCAAGTTGATCCACTACAGGATCATTATCAGTTTGACTGAAATATCGGCACTGCCAAACCTCACCATTCTCCTTTTCCTTAATCCTTAGCGCGCGCTGTTCTTCCTCAATTTTCCTTTTTTGTTCTGCAACAACTGACATATTACCTTCTAAAATACCCTGAGCCACCTTTTGCCATGCTCGCCTGGATTCCAACGGACACTGGTCTTCGATGGGTGCAACTACTAGAGGCGTAATTGGTAGGGCTTCAGAATCATATCTATCAATTATCTCGCCTTTCCGTCCTTCTCTTATTTCGAATTCTTTCGACCACTGGCCGGAGATTGAGTACAAAATTTCTTTTTCGTTATCGGTTGGGTAAATAACAGCGGTAAAACTATTTCTTTTCCCACTTAACCAACCCTTCCCACTGTAATCAATTTTGGCAGTATACCCTGTACTGCTAGTGATATACGATGCGTCGTTCAATTCAATGAATGGGCTGCCAAATATTAACCCTTCAATATGTAGGCTTGGTAATGAAATCAAGTAAGTATCGTTATAGGATGAAATTGATAAGATGGCACGACCAATTTGTTTAACATTTAAGGTTCGAGAAAATGAGGCCTTTTGAGAGTTGTAACCTTCGAGAAAAACCCCATGCTTTTTATTAGCAATACGATAGGCAGTAACAGGTGGGTGGTGGCTAAAATATTCTTACATCAGAATAAATTTATTGAGCACTGTTGAAAGAAGTGGGAAAGGGTTTATCATCAAAGAATTTTCTAACCTACCAAACTTGCTCTGAAATAAGGGTTGTCACTCCACATTCATTTTTCCATTTTCCCAAGAAAAGTTCCCCCAAGAAAGGATTGAGTGGCTTTTTCTCATTACCAAATTTTTCACTTCGACTTGCATACTGTTGTTTCAAAGTACTGAGGAACCATTTTAAGACTAATAGAGCTCGTTTTAAAGAGTCTTCTTCTGTAGCGGGTGCGACAAATATGGATGGATGATGAACCCAATAAGCTGAAAATTCTGTCAAGGATACTGGAGATAATATAAATGGAGGTGCTGTCATGGAAAATAAATCTCCATTGAATGAGGCAATTGACTTAAGAAAAGCAGTCCAAGAGCTCTTGTTTTGCATTGTTAGATCACGGCCATCTTCGGACATATTTAGAGGCCAATAATTTTGAAATTCGGTATATTTATTAGATCCGCAGATTTGAGAGAGAGGAAGAGGAGTCTCTGGGTTGATATATGGAGACTTAGATGTGCTTTACAACGATCCGATGTCCCCGGCATATTTCATATTTAATCTAGCCTTGCCTATGAAAGAAAATCAGTCCCTATTAGTCATTGGGATCCCGCCTTTGATATTATCACTCCACGTTTATTAACTACCACCCTACGTTGATAATATTTGGTAAGCACCGAAAAGAACCTGTAGTTCATTGCTTTCTACTTTGGACCAAAACTGCATATACATTGCATATGAAACACTGCACAGAGCTTTAAAATCTAGTATTTTACTCAAGTGATACTGGCACGCAATTTACTTTAATTTTAGAGACATTAACAAGTCTGATGATACCCGTACGCCACCTATTCAAATAATCGTAAACACTAATAGCTCAAAAGTTCTACCCACACAGTAACAATCTTTATATCAAATGACTCATCATATGATTTTTACAACTGGCCGGCCGTGTTAAAGTCTTTCAAGCCTTCAGTAACGCGAGCAGCCATTGTTTTTTCACCTTCGCGAACCCAGACACCTGTTTAAGTCAGTTAAGGCACCATTTTGCTTACTTATGAAGCATTGACTTACGAGGATCAAAATATTTCTTGTTTGGCTTATCATCTCCATCAGGGTTCCCAACTTGTTGTAAAAGATAGTCTTTCTTCTTCAAGATGTAATCTCGAATACCACTCATATATGCATATTGTAGGTCAGTGTCAAGATTGACCTTTACGACACCGTACGAGATTGCATCGCTGAATTCCTTTTTCGTTGATCCCGATCCACCGTGAAAGACCAAGCACACCGGCTTATCTTCAGTAGATCCTATTGCATCCTTCACAAACTTTTGATGCTTTCCTAAAAGTTCTGGATGTAGCTTGACATTTCCTGGCTTATAAACGCCATGAACATTCCCAAAGCCAGCAGCAATAGAAAAGTATGGCGAAATAGGTGCCAGAGTGTTATATATGTTCAGAATATCTTCAGGCTGGGTGTAAAGTGAGTTGTTATCAACGTCTTCGTTATTAACGCCATCTTCCTCACCACCAGTTATTCCGATTTCCTTATTCTCGTCAGCAAAGTTATTCCTCGTCAACCATCTTTCAAATTACCATTTCAAGCCATTGTTTCATGGGCGCCACACGTTTTAGATACTTAGCCGTGGTTTCAATATTGTACTCGACAGTTTCCTCTGATAAGTCAATCATATGACTAGAAAAGAGAGGTTCGCCATGTATCTTGAAGTATGCCTCATCGGCATCTAGAAGTCCATCTAACCATGGGAGAAGCTTTTTTGCACAGTGATCCGTGTGTAGAATAACAGGAATTCCATAAGTAGGAGCAATAGAGCGGATGTATTGAGCTCCAGCAATACCACCAGCAATAGAGGCCTCTTGATTTGAGTTCGGAACACCCTAGAATTCTTTAATATATTTAGTCCTTGGAAAATTGGACGATAGAACATACTTTGCCAGCAAAGTAAGCTGCACCGCCCTGTGACATCTGGAGAACAATAGGAGCTTTTGCATCTCGGGCAGCCTCCAGGGATGCCACGACAGTAGATGAGGATGTTACATTCTACGGAACGTGATTAGAGTTAGAGACTTATAGAAGGTAAACCTATTTTTTCGGTGGACTCACTATAGCTGGGATCGCAAATTTATTATCTTTCGCATACTTGAACAAACGAAGGACGTCGTCACCTACGATGACGCCGGTCTTGCGCGAAAGAACATCTTGAGCACCCATATTTCCGAAGGGTATTTTATACTCAAAAATATTTTTGTTTTATATAATTTCTTTGGTTCGATCAAGTAACAGAATCAGTTAGTAAAGTATCTCCTTTCTAGCTTGATAAATGGAAATAGTCTCGGCAAATAGTGGAGTTGACAGATAGGAATGCTTAGGATTGATATAGTGTGGGGCTTGGATTGCAGTAGGGCCGGGTAGAGATGAGATTTTTTGTGAGGAAAAATTGCTAAGGAAGTAAACTTTCCACGTGAGGATCTGTAATCAAAATCCTCACCAAAGCGTTCAGATTAACCTACTCGCCAGATTCTCATCGCCTTATCATTATTTATATTTATTAAACTGATTTTCTGAAGACCTGAAAGATTATTCACTCTTTTATCACGCAGTCAATTTTTCAGGGAGTAGAAAGGTTGAGAATTGGAAATTACAGGCCTGCAAACTTGTTGATGTGTATTTTTAAAATACACCATTTTATTTACTCTCTCACTTCTCCCTAAACACCCTTTCTTTCACTGGAAAATTTCCGAAGAGATAAATTTTTAATACTTAACTGCACCTAGAATTTTTAAATTATAAATATGGATGAACCGAATGTTGAGTCGGGCTTCAAGGTTAAGGAAGGTGGAATGTTGGTGATTTTGATGAGTTTTTTTATTTTTTTTGATTGTTAATCTTCGCGGGAAAACCTAAAATTCTCAAACAATTTTGCTGAGGAAAAAAAAATCTCAAGTCTGACAGGCCCTAAAAGGATCAGACGCCAAGAGAAAGAAAATTGGGTAAATCTACGATACAATGCACTGTCAGACTTGGAACTTCAATCCTGCGTATTGCGCAATTTTGCGTAATTAAAAAACTGCGCAGGACTCAAACTTTCCCTGCGATGATTAATAATCAAAATAAAAAACCACCAAAAACTCCAAACCTGCATCTTCATTAGCCCTGAAGCCCAACATCACAATCAAGCCTTTATATATCAATGTAAAATTCTGAAGATATATTTCAGTACCAATTCTAAATTTTTCTAAATTTTCCCAGTGAAAAAGGTAGAATAGGGGGAGTCACAACGAAATAAATAAAATAGTGTATTTTTAAACAGTACATCAACAAATTCAAAGGCCTGTAAATACCGATCTTCAACGTTTTTACTTCCTGAAAAATTGACCAGCTAATGAGAAAATGAATACAACAATTCTCCAAGATTTTAGCAATAAGGTTAAGCAGATTTTAATGGTAAAATAGTGGAGAGAGTCTTAACAAGCGAACATTTTGATTTGAATTTAAATTAATGGTTGTTGCTGACTAATTTATAATCGCATGGATAGTCTGATTCCTGCGCAAAATTGCTTCAAAATTATAAGTCAAGACTAAGTGACCCTAGACCCTAGTTTCAAATAAAATGGCTTGATCTAATCTTGAAAACCGATTATTGGCCGGGTAATATATATTGACTCTCACCACACTTTCTCTCTCTTCTGGAACGAGTTGTTGAGGAGACAAGCAAGGTATAGACGACATCAGGATTGGCTAACTTTACCAACCAAAAATCATGCAAATGTAATTTTGGGCTTTTTCTTCTTGAGAGTTATTTGTACATGGTGGGAGATTGGTGCACTATTTTCGACCTAGTCAGAGTTTCACCACTTGTGCTGAGCCCAAGGAGTCTATGCAGATCGCTTGATTAGAAGATTGTGAATCCATCTACGAAGGTAGATTTATCATTATATACTGTGATGCTGAGCTGAGCTGATGTGATAGTGCTCAGGGTTCGGCAATTTTGGTGACAAGAATTCGGAATATCTGGTAAAATAATTTGCCTAATTGAGATATCTTTCCTATTAGGGATTAGCGCCAACACCCTGCTGCTCCCATTTAGCCACCACACACATCGTCCTTCCAGAACAACTTGGCTTATCCACAATGACTCAAGGAACTTAAGATATTTGCCGCATAGGATTGAATGCAACGAGAATAGTCTATTGTAAAGAAAAAAATTACAGAAACTCTTGATAGAGTAATTGGCTTGAAAGATCTTTCAATAAATTATGTTTCATGATGAAACCTGCGCCAAAGGAAGGTTTGATCTTGATGTCAATCATTTTCAACATTTTGCTGCAGCCGGCCCTTTTCTCACGTTATGATTGCGAAGATGCTGTAGCCTGACTTTCCCTTCTCAGATGCGGAACGTAACCTTTTTCCTAAAGACCAATTTTCTGGATGATCACGCCAAGGAGATCCTTCTATCAGTATTTTCCGAATATCCTTAAGTTGGCCGGGTAACTTGATATCCGGATGATCTATGATCTTCACCAAAATTATTTGTCTGCAAGATGTTCAGAGAAAAATAACTGGAGTTTTACTCTTTATCTGCCAGAATAACTGGAAAAGTGTATCCAAGAATAGGAATTACTACTTCCGTGATTATTCTTACCAGATTTCCCATTATCGATAGTTGAAAGACTTCCTGAACGCCCTTAACATTTTATCAAGTAAATAATGGTCACCCTGGCAACTCTGGCTAGAAGCCATTTTAGACCCCCGTTATTGGCACACGGACATAAACATCTGTTGTTAAACCTTCAGACATATATGGGGGGCTCCCACACTATACGACTTTCTAGATCCACTGGAAAACGTGACGTCGGTCTCACACTTCAAATGATGCGTCGCGACAATATTTTTTACGACCCTTGGTTTAACTATGCCTATAAAATTTGATGGGAATTACCATGATAACGGGTCAGATGGTAGTGTGATATACCGTCCGGGTCCTTCTCTCAAAGTAGAGTTTGGGTAGCCTGGGAACCTATCCCACTCAAGACAGGAGATGGTTGGTTCGTATCCAACAGACCTAGTCACATTTCGCACAGTTAGTTTTACGGGATTTCGAAGGCATATCTGTATATTCCAAAGTCTGTAAATTTTGGATGGATAATAACAGATGAGAGGAGATCAGCTGAGAAGGAAATGAAAGGAAAGCGATTTTACTCCGTAGTGACATCTGCAAATGGAATCTGAGGCATAAATGTACCTAACGGAAAAGTTGGATCATTTAACATGTAACTAAACACTATTACTCTGTCATGGACTCGAGGCTGCATACACAATATGTGATTTTTAAAAAGATACCATGTTAACTGCCCCTAACTGTCCAACAATTGGTATGAAGGTTGACACTCTATCATAGATGAGTTTCCTTACAACCTTGCTGTCCTTTTAACAAGGTGTTACCCAGTTAATTTCTTGCCCGATTTGTTTATCACATCTAGAATATTGATTCTACATCTAAGAAACAGTTTTTAAAAGGTCTTGTTATTCGGCATTGACAGCTTAAAATTCGGCATTGAACTATTCCGTTTAGGGTATAGTTTGAGTGTAGTTATCAATTATCATAGATTCCATGTAAGTGCCCCCCACTTAACACGTCCCGACATGTTTGCCGAGCGTGATACCTAAGCATCATTTCCTACCCTATGATTACTGAACACAGTGGGTAGTTTGTAGTGGGACCGTTGCAGGGATTTAAGCGGGCATAGACACTAGACACCTTCCACATTGGGCTTAGCCCCTGTATTTGTGCAAAGTACTGGAAAATTTTGTATGCTAATTTTCTTCCGACATGGATTGGGTTTTTTCTTGAAACTAAACCTAATCGGTATAAAGATTAGCTGCATAAATTTGTGCATTTTTGCGCTATTAAACAAAAACTAGCAACTATAACTAACAAATAATAACAGAAATACCGTTTTGTTGTGAACCTAGATGAAAATCACAGTGCAGCGAAAAAAAGGTTTCAAAATCTTGTAGGACCTCCATCTGCATCTATTACAGCCTTACATTTTACTGGTAAACTCTCTATAAGTCTCACAAGATCTTCATGAGACACGAAATCCCATGCCTCCATACGATCGAGCGAAGACTATCTTGAGTGCGCTGTCTTCCACTGCCCAGATTCAGATAATGAAGCCGGATGTGGACCTTCATCCTATCCCAAACAGCTTCAATCTGGTTAAGATCAGGCGAGCTGGGCGGCAATAAGATCGGTTGAATGAGCCTCTGGCTCATTTCTTCCGTCGTATTTACTGCTGCGTGAGCAGGAGCATTATCCTACATTATGGAGAGCCAATGTCTCATCGAGACCATGCTATCGATAAGAGGAACTATTTTTGGGAGTCGATAGACTTCTACTCCTACCAAAATAATCAGGGACCTTTTTTTGAGCCTTCAATGCATCCCAGGACATCTAGCCAACCCTGCTCTTTATTTTTTCTCCGACACAATCAGCATTTTATCCTTGGGAAGTCTAGCTCACACTTTTAGTATATCAAATTTCTTTATATCTAAAGAGGAATATACAAACACTTCTTATTACTCAGTCTCTAGGATTTCTTCCATTCATTACCCAACTTTCGTCTATCTATAAAATTGCCATACAGTCTTCCAATTTTCAATTTAGATGAGCTTCAGTCTACTCTCTACGTGTCGTCATAGTTTTGAGATTCTGGAGGCTATGAATGAGCTGGATGTCGTCGGTATCTTCTTTTTCTAAGTTCTTTTTGTATTACCCGCTCGCTGATATCAAGATATCTAGAGGGGCCAGAGGCGAGCTCCAGGAATTTTTAGGTGAAGACTCAACAAAAGATATAATCTGATTAATATCATCTGCTTTGATACACCTCTCCACCATGAAGTGTTCCGTGTCCCTTTTTAAAAGTAGCTCCTCCGCGCTTGAGAACGTAACCCCAGGATGAACGTCCAGGACCCTCTGATGAGCCGTCTGAATAAGCACATATATCTACTTTACTTATTGAGCTCATCAAATTTTGATGATTGACTATTCCGTCTACTTTTACTCCAAGATTTGGGGCATATACTGGCGCTGGTAGCGGTTCCGCAATCTCAGATGGAGGAAGCTGTCGAAAGGCTCGTTGAACCCGAGACATCTGAACTTCAGGTATTTTTGATAACCTTGGCTTTGCTTTGTATTTCAATGTGCCTATATTAGGGCA
Source organism: Erysiphe pulchra (assembly GCA_002918395.1). Lineage (NCBI taxonomy): Eukaryota > Fungi > Ascomycota > Leotiomycetes > Helotiales > Erysiphaceae > Erysiphe > Erysiphe pulchra. The sequence continues at coordinate 10,542 of PEDP01001509.1, forward strand.
CACACTTGCTCTAATTCTTAGTGGATGGCGATCATCGAGAGAGTTGAGGCGAGCCGCAAGACGTAGTCTATACCTTTCTAGGAGTATATGAGCTGGGGG
>PEDP01001510.1:0-10642 GCA_002918395.1 Erysiphe pulchra
ATAATGTAGCTTAGCACCTTACATAGAACCCATAGAAAAATATTAATCATATTTGAGCAATGCTTACGCGCATAGGCCGTAATTCTTTAGCCGTTAACACAAGGTTAAGATAATACAAATAAATCACACCAATTGTTCAATTGTATAAGTAATATGACAATTTTGATTTATCTACCCTTGTTCTAGTCAAACATTAATAATACTAGTTGAAATTAATATACGTTAACATTATGAACAAAAATATTCATGTTTAAGAAACATTTCGCTTAGCTCTCTTTAAAGTAAATATGATGAGTTGGTTTGCCTCGTTTAGTAAAATCTAAGGATCAGACTAATTATCAAACCAACCCCCTTGAGTTAATAAATTTTGCGTAGATTTCTCCTGGTACAAGTTAGCGTCATGTAAGGTTTTAAGCGAATAAGTATTTCAGATATTTCATATTTATAACACCAATGTCTAACTATTCCTCAATGAGTCGGCTCAGCGTTGTTTTAAAATGATTTCCTTAGATGAGGGTATTTTTCCATTATGAGTCACTACGAATCGTTTCGAATTTTGCAATCCTGAAAGAGCTTTTGAAGAAGCTCTTGATATTATTCATTTCACTAGACTTTTATGCTATTTATTGATATCATTGAACTATCATTGTTTTTAATACTTCTAAAACTCCAGAGCTTAATACCAATGCATGCACATCAGACGGTGTATAATCAAATCAAATGCTGGCAAAATGTCGATCAGAAGAACACTAACAAATTATGAACTATCCCGCAATTATACTCTTGAATCAATGAATCAATTTTATTACCTCGCAATTTCAGTGTTCTCAACTCTCAGGAAGTATAGAAATCGATAACACCACGAAATCACAGCGTTATTATGGAGCTTTTTATTTCCTGAGGTAGATTGAAAGAGAAATAAATCAGTTGTAGAGCTGATTCACATAACGCTATAAAAAATCCAAATTTTCTCAGAAAGGTTTGAAAAGGGCTCTGATTTTCTGATTTAGCACACATGCAAGAAATAAATATCGAATTTACGTTCTTGAGCGAAAACAGAATGATCATATTTTAGTTAACTTACGCACCAAGTAAAGTGACATTAATATTTTACATGATAACGCGAAGATAAATTAATTTTTTAATATAAATTTGTAGTTAGGGAAGGTAAAGCTTAAGATTGAAATCTTTGGTTTGGGCCAAATCCACACGGGCTAATTAGCCAATGTGTAGCTTTTAACTCAGCTCGTGTCTCATCTTGCGGCAACTAGGACCTTCCGCGACGAAAGCTCAGTTGTGTATATCCTTAATCTCAGCTACGTGCCCGGCTGGAATAAGAGAGTCAATCTTAATGATGTAAATTTTAAAATATGACTTGACATGAGAAATGATAAATGATTCTTGTCGAAGAGACTGAAATTTCCGAGGAAGCAAGCGAAACTGAGACACATCCACAGCAACTTGGGAAATTGAAAATAACGAAGACCGATTTTCGGAGACCTCATTTTTATTTTTTTTGACTTCATGCAATTGGACGAGTTCTTGTCAACTCCGAATGCAAAGACTAAGAACATTCGGTATGCTGCACACTGGAGACTTGAGACCTGTTGATCTTCATTGAAAAATCCATGTTCGGCTAATCATCCGAACATAAAAGTAGAGAATTGTGTTTTTCACTTCAAAATTTCTGGAACATGGATGCCAAATTTTAGAGCCAAATTGATCCATGTCTAGACCTATTTATATTTATACCCCTGCTTTAAGCCTCAATCAACACGGTAAGATTTTAGGGTTTTAGAAGCTCTATGATTGTCCTTAATACTTCTTAAAGACGGCGAAGCAATTTAGAGTGAGATAATACCCCTGCTACAGTCGATTATCTCCATCTAAATCTAGCTAATACCTATTCTGGTCCCTAAATCAACCAGAATCGACACATCAACATGGGTTAATTTAGATGTACTAAGGATAATTATAGTACCGACCCGGTACACGGTATACGTACTCAGATTAAATGTCAAAAGGATACTTTGCCCTTTTTAGACTAGCGCAAACAGGGAATCGACCCCAGATTCCAGTTGCTCAGGCTAAAATCTTATTTCAGTCGTTGCCGACTACACATCGTATTTCTCCACTTTTTTAAAATAGGTGTGTGCGGCTGTGTTGTACATGTACCCCAGTGTGCATAACGCTAATAATCTTCAGATCAAATCTGCCATAAGGGTATGATTTACAAGGCATTTAAACATATGTGTCAGATATCACACATTAGATAACCAGCAGAATATATAAATGAATAAAATACCATAAGTGTTCAAAGTGTGATTCTTTGACTCCCTCCATCAAGCTGGCGCCTCTGTTTCATCCTCAGACGGCAGGTTTAGGGCGACGTAGAAAGATCCTTTTCTGGTTATCCTATTCTCACCCAAGAAAGATAGCTCGGAAAAGATTAGCAGCTTTCCGATTTGAAACTTTTCCCTATTACAAACATTACGCGCATAGACGGATTTACAATTACATATGCAACAGCAAGTGGTTTAAACGTAAAATTTCGAAGAATAGTCTAGTCACCGAAAGTAATTTTTTTCAACGGTTCCTTCAAACTAGCTATAGGTTGTTCATCGGAAAGAATGATATTAGGAGAAAAAGGAAGTCAATAATGTCAAGCTATGAGGGAGATAGTGATAGACCAACACGGAGGAAAAAGCTAGTGGGATATTTAAAAGTAGCTAATGATGTTAGACAATCTTGTCAACAATACTGTTCAGAAAAGTATGAATCTAGTCTTGGACAATATAAATCCAAATCCCCAAAAAGATATTATCCCGAGTATCCAGATTCGGCTGCCAGTGAAGAAAAACTGTTGCTTTTCCCTTCTTATGCAAAGAGACATATGAAAGCTATACAAACACTGGAACTAGGTGGTCAAAATTCTATTCGCTACAACAACATTAATTCTCTTAATAGAGCCGAGATCTCGGTAGATAAACAAATCCCTGTCAATGGAGAATTGAAGATGGAAAAAACCCCAATATTAATTGATGTGGATGTTCGAGGCTGTTTATATTCACCACCTAAAGGGCCTATGACGAGAAAGCATAGACTATTGGTTAGCATAGCTAGACAACTATGTGGTATACCAAATTTGAAAACACTAGAAAACGAACGAGAATCCGAATCAGGGCTGCTAGGAGCTAGCTCAATGTCATTTGAAAATAGCCAAGATGAAGAACTCATTTCTTATGAAACAGAACAGTTACTCAAGCAATATGAAGGTGGAAATATAAAACACACAGATAAGGAATCTATCAATGTCAAAGATAATGTAAATGCGTACGAAGATATCCCAATTCTTAAACAAAAAAATCCATCTTCTACGACAGATAATTATCGTACACACCATCTTAATACATCTCAGTCAGAGTTAAACAAGGCAAATTCAAATTTAATAGAGCGACTTTATCCCTTTATGGCAAATCTATTAGAGTTTAGACCACTTACAATTTGTTTTTATAACGAGGCTAAAAGTGCGTCAAGAACAATAAAAACCGATGAAATGGGTCATTTCTTGATTAGGGAAGTCTTGAACTTTATCCCAACCCACGTTCGTGTGCAGTCATCAGAAAATATTCATGTTACAGAGAAAGTTAAGCTTATAGAGCCCAAAGGTGTGAGTTTGATTTCAGATATTGATGATACAGTTAAGAATACTTCTATCGATTCAGGTGCTCGAGAGGTTTTTAGAAACACGTTTATTCGTGATTTTCAAGATCTTACTATTGATGGAGTCAAAGATTGGTATAATATAATGAATGATATGGGCGTTGAGATTCATTATGTATCGAACTCGCCATGGCAGTTATTTCCTACGCTTTTACGTTTTTTCAAAGGTGCAGGCCTTCCTTTCGGATCATATCACTTGAAAAGTTATACTGGCATGCTCCAAGGAATTCTAGAACCTGCTTCCGAAAAAAAAAAAACCAACTATTACGAAAATATTAGCTGATTTCCCTGAGAGGTCCTTTATCTTAGTAGGTGACTCAAGTGAGGCTGACCTAGAAGTTTATTGCGATATAGCTCTAGCGAATCCAGGGAGAATTATGATGGTTTTAATTCGTGATACAATCCATGATTTTTTTGACCCTGCCATCAACACAAGCGATAATATATGTTACAATGAAGAGCACTCAAAGCTTAAAAATTCTGTTCAAGAAAATGATAAGTCAGATTTTATGTCGGATGTAACAGAGAAAGATACCAGAAAGCACTCAAGCACATCTATAAGCTCTACGGCCAAGAATATTGGTCCAATTATGGGCAAACTTATTGATTTTGATAGTGAAAAGAACAACGCTCAAAATATTGGTCCCATAACGCTTCAGTCAAGTCTGAGACCCGTAGTGACTAGAGAACAATCAGCATCTGGAAAACGTGCACCCCCGCCTCGGCCGCCGAAACCTATGGCTCTTAGGGTAGACAGTCCCAAAATTACTCATCAAAACTCTTTCTCAGCTTATTTTACCCCTTCCTCGGAGTCATTAAAATCCACTACTATCAAGGGTCATCCCAATGAACATTCAAATAATCGAAACATAGCTTATAAACATTCTAATAGTAATTTAAATAACAGCACAGATACAAAATCAAAATATCAAATCAACTCATCATTTCAGTCAGATGATCATAAATTATCCTCAAATTTAACAAGCCTTCTCCTGAATGATTCTGAAATATCTACAAAGTCGCAAAAACATAATCAGGATGAGAGTTTAGTTATGAAAGCGACAACAAATCAATCGTTATGGGCTGGCGGAAAAAGAGGCCTTGATGAAATTCTTAGTTCAGAGAACATCCCAGTGAATAAAAAGCTGGAAATTTGGAGGCGCAGATGGAAAAAAGCAGAGCAAATTCTTAGCTCACAAGGTGTTAAGTTGAGATCCTGGAGGGTGGGTGGTGATGTTTACCTCGAGACTATAAGAAATGTGGAAAAGAAATTATTAGAGTTGGAAACTGGAAAAGTAAAAAAATAAGACAACAATCTAAAACTTAAGTAAAAATTTAATAACAGGTGATAAGTTTTACCTATCACAACCAGAATATCTTAAGGAATTCATGGAATTGTTTATTGAACGAGAGCGTTGGTCTTGGACTTAAAACATTTGTCCTGAAGGTTGACCTGAATCTTGCAATGTTTCAGAGGAGAAAGAAAATAAAATTTGTGTTCGAAGAAAAATTACGCTATAAAATACGATATTTGAGTATTTGCGATAAAGGATAAGGGTCTAGGTTTGCTTGATGATTTATTATTTTTACTCAAATATTAATAACTTCAGAGGTCATAAAGGTATAAACCACTCAGTCCGAGGAGTCACCTTGTCTTATTTAAAAGAAATCTTTTATAAGTGATAAAAGATCTCACGAGATGGAATGAGCAAACCTCAGTATTCCCGCTTCCCAGAAGAACGATTGCTTTTGACCTCGCTTTACCAAGCTATCCAAGGCGAAAACTCTGTGTCGAAATAAGGGGTAACGACTTCAACTATTTACCTTTAAAACACAGCATATAATTTTTTAGCCAGGTACTTGCGCTTAATACTGTATGATCTCAATCCTCTGCTTTACTTTTATCAACAAGAAAAAAACGATTCCCTGAAATCTCTATTTTCATCCCAATAGAAAATTATTCCAATGATTTTCAGATTCTAGGATTATAAATTCCCCTTCTCAAGTCAAGTATGGTAAAGAGGTAAAGAGACTATCCTAGAGTTTTTTGTGTACATGCTTACAAAATTTTTAGTTAGCCAGCTCATCATCCTTTTAAATTGATTTGAACCATGGTTAGGACTAAGAAGTTTTATAGATTTATATATGTATTAAAGTCCTATATCAAAAATTCAACTATTTGTATTCATCTCATTGAGGTTTACGTACGTCAAAGGGAAGTATGCCCATCGAGATAATATCAAAAAAAGAAGGAAAACAAACAAAGAAAGCCTCCCCATTTAGATGAATGATAATGTTTATTCTCCTCATTCATTTTCCCATTTTCCCTCATAACTAAATTTATGTACATATAAATCCCTCGAGTTATATTTTCTAAACCTGAAAGAATTTGAAGAATTATAACGGAGGGCAAGAGGTGCAATAGAATTTTAAAATTTAACGAAGCAGGCATCAAAAACGTGTGCCCAAAATCTCAGCATTTACTTGTAATCCCTTCTTATTTTACTTTCATTTTTTTTCTGACAATAGTACCCAATTATTATTTCTATCTTCCCTCGCGATGAACTTGATGCATCATATCCCAAAGGAAATGTGTAAATTTACATTTTTATTTATATGGAGTAGGGTAGGGGTAGATAAGTTAGGTAGGTTATGAATCATAGATCAGTATTCTTGAATAGATATTTAATCTCCAGTAATGAACCAAAGATGAGATTTTTTTTTCAACCCCCATTTAGAATACATGATCAAGAGCAATTGACTGTTTAATTCTAACTGCATATTTATCAAAAAAAAAAAAAAAAAAAGAGCGACCGAGATTCCCTTTTATAAAGTAATTTTGTTTACGCGAAAGTACAATGATGCTTACAATTTTTGGATTAAATCTCTAAATCGAGAAAGTACGGCGATTCAATTGAATTCATCGGAAGTGATAATTGAATATTCCAATTGTTTTAATAGAGGCGTATTGGAAGCTACGTAGAGTATATTATTTATCGATAAAAGCTCTAGCCCATGAGCTGCCTAATATCCTCAGGAGGCCAGCGTACTTGGGCAAAGCTCAAGCACCTCTTGATGCTTTGCAAGAATTTTCTAGTGATTTCGTCTCCCATGACATGACCCTTATCACTTTCATGTAGCTTTTCACGAGCACTTCTCTCGTGAATTCCGACCATAGTAACTCCGATAGGCCAAGCAGCTTTGCCAATGCTGAGACGTAAATAACCATCATTCGCATCTACATATCGGCGGTCTTGTGCTGCCCTAACGATTTCAACGATAGGTTCTAGAATACCATCATCGAGATCTCCTTTTTCGAACTTACGGAAGAGCTAAACGATTTAAAATTTTTAATGCATAGAAGATAGACGTGAAAAACTTGTATTTACTTACTGGTATCATGCTTTCTCTACTCTGATGCATTGCGTTATGAGCAGCTTTGCTTGCAAATGTATCTCTCTTCTCCTTATTTAAAGCGGACTCCCATTCGGTCATGACCATGGTGAAATAGGATGCAAGCTGCCTGAAAAGAAATTTTCTGCCCTCTTTATCTTTGGGGACTGTGTTAACTTTCATATCTTTCTCCTCAACTAGTTCTAAGGTTGTCGGAATGATACTAGTTGTCATTATGGTTCCTAACTTATGAAACCTTCGAAGCCTTTGCTTATGACTTTCTCCAAATAGTTTAATTGGTTCTCCCATATCTCTTAATTTATGAAACAGCTCCTCATCCTGAATATCATCAACTTCCACCTCCTTCTTATCTTCCTGATTTATCTCAGGTAGTCCAAGCCGTTTCCTTCGATCTCTCTCTTCTGCTGCTTCCTTCTCTAACTTTTGCCGCCGAGAATCCTCTGCTAATCTCCTCTGTTTTTCTTTCCTCCTTTGCGCCAGTTCAGCCTCCTCTTCATCTCGTTTCCGCTTCTCCAGTAACTTGGCTTTTCTCTCAACCTCAATCGCTCTCTGTTCCGCTGCATATTTCTTTTGTCGCTCTGATTCAAGTTCTGCGCGCTTGACATACATTGAGTTAGACCCTGAAGAAATCTTCGTTGACTTGGCGTCGATGATGGCCTTTGACATAAGTGATGCGAAGTCCATAACTGTATTATTTAATTTGTGATCTTTTTCAATTTTGTTGATAACGTAGTAAGTGTGGGATATTTATTGACACTTGATTCACTGAAATTAGAAAGATAGTAATTTCTTGTTGCTGAACAGCCATCGACAACTCGCTGCATTGCATTCCAATGTGTTGTGTTATTACTATTGTTTCCCGTCTTGGCACCCTTGTCGTGACTTTGCGCGACTCAATTCTACTCGAATTAATATACGCCTAGCTTTAACCTCCTAATAAACTTCTCTTTAGATATGACGACTACCCTAGGTAAAGTCGATCGTCAAACAACCACCCCTTTCTTTTTAAAGTTATTTTATCGAACAGGAAGTTTTCATAGGTAAGTCTCTAAAATTTCATACTACTTGCCCGAGTGTGAATTATTCATACTAAAAAAATTAAACTAGAATCGAAGAATTTCAACCATTATCAGATCTTCCCCCTCACCTACAAATTTATACATGGTCAAGCTGTACACTTCGTGAACTCTCTCATATTCTAAGTGGCTCTATACCATCCCTTCTACCAGATCCTGCAATAGGTTGTCGCATCGCCTTCCGACTAATTTACCCGGAACAAGTCCCACGAAATGCACCTGCATCTGTTATCTCAGGTCCCGGGAAATATGTTATGAGAGACTTAGGAAGTGTAGTCATTGGTAGCAATGGTCCAGGAATTTTACCCGATGAAGAAGAAGCAGCTCTTATTGGTGGTGGACAATTAGCAGGTTCTCTAGGTGGGGAGCCTGATAGAACATTACAAGATGCGAAATTTATGATAGGTGACTTTATTGCATGTGCAATACTACCACCGGATCAAAATGGTGCCGTTGCACCTCCACTTTCTAGTATGTCAAGAAGCAGCTTTGGAGGTGGAAGATCGGGAGAATTTGGCTCGAGAGGTGGAAATTCGGGTTATAGAGAAAATGGATATGGAGGGGGTTACAGAGGAAGAGGTGCACCAAGAGTACCACCTGGTGAATGGCGACGAGGGGAAAGACTACCCGACGGGCCATCCGGCGGGAGGGGAAGAGGTTATGGCGGCGGATATGGTGGAGGCAGAGGTGGAAGATACTGAAGGGTGTACGAAAATTTACAAATTTCAAATTTCAAAAGCCAGAAAATATGGAGTTCGCTATTATTTAGACTTGTATATTCTTGAGAGACGTCCGCAGGCAAGAAACTTCTATTTTCGGATGTGGTTTTGAATGAGTCTCTAACATTCTCTTGTATTCTTTCTTTGGTGTATAGGTTGAGTTCATACACTAATTTTACCTTTCAACTATTGTATCACCTCTTCTCTTACCTCTCATGTTATATTTTCCCTTAGAGATATTTAGCAAAAAAAGTTTTTGTAGTTTAATTCAAGCATCTTACATCTGAAGTGTATGCTAAGTAGCCTATAATAGACGGAACAACCACCATATATGCAAATGTAATTTTCACTGTTCTACCAGTCCATCTAAAGTATTTATACCGGTTGATCCACATATCTGTTCTCTGTGAGAATCCGTCCACACATTGTAAAAGCCAGAGAGGGAGAAATATCACATCACGCACTATTGTATTTCACATATGCAGGATCCAAAGTGAGGGCTTATTTTTTTGAATATGATTAGCTCAATCGGGACAATCAATATCTGAGAGACTTACGAGTCGGATGATGGCCTGCCATGATGAAAAACTGTAGATGGGGATAGTCCTATTATTTTTGTTTTCTCGATATAGCTGGAGGCTGAGGCTCCAGTGAATAACCAGTCGACCGGTGAAATATATTAGAAGCCCGTTTTTCGGGTAATTAATTAAATAGTTATCTGAATTATTCAACTTTCTAAGCAAATCCTTGACAGATCCTTAGGGATTTATTTTGAAGAATGCTCTAAGTCGTTTTTACTAGCTTGTATCGGAATTTTAGGATTAGCCCAAATTGCCAATAAATGAGTATATATATGATCAATTTGATTTAAAAAAAAAAATAACTCGTTCCTCTACACTCCATGAATAGATTAATGCGATTTTTGCAGAATTCAATCCATTACCTCTTCAATCATTCTTAAATAAAAAACTTTATCCATGATTCCTTCGTACAACAGAAAAGACAGAGGAACGTGATATCTACAAATCACTTCGTAATGATGCGAAAAAAAAAAAGATTCAACACACGAGTGAGTACTGACATCTATGTAGACGAATTACGATTAGATTACCATACCAACACCTGATATTGGCCCTCAATCATCTATCACCTAGGGGTACGGAAATGGAGGATCCGGTAGGATTGAACGGAAAGGTAGGTATCGCAGTCTCTGAAGCTCAAAGAGGCTCTTGACTTAGTTACATTCTCCTATCTTAATTATGTATTTAGTATCGAATGGTGCTTTTGCCTGATCTATCTATCTATATAGATCGAAGTTTGAATGTTAATAAGAGATTTACGTTCAAAATTGGGTTAACTTCTGTCAACCTGTTAAAACTTTGCCCTTGCATCCAACATGTCATCTCTTATGAGTGCCTGTTACTTACGTGTTACCTTTCATTAGATGGAGTATGGGTTTCTTCTCACCTGGAATTTTGCCCATTTACAGACCTCTGGAAAAGAAATGGTTCCCTGGGTAATCATGTGAAGCCCATAGGTATTACCAACGTCCCTTAAAGGGCACGAAAAAAAAACTGCCACGTGACTGTATCTCCTTAGCAAATTCGCCTATCGCTCTCACTTAGTAAGAAAAAAATTACTTGAAAATTAGTCAGATCACATCATTCGAATTTTGACAGGATAACAATCTAAGGCAAATTCAAAGACTTC
>PEDP01001511.1:0-10633 GCA_002918395.1 Erysiphe pulchra
TGACGAGCACGGAATCAGGACGGACATATCTGCCCCATATACTCCCGAACAGAATGGAGTAGCTGAAGCCGCGAACAAGGTAATATTACGAAGAGCTCGATCTTTGTTGATCGATGCAGGAATGCCACCTTGCTTTTGGCCTTGGGCAGTAGAACACTCCTGTTATATCACAAATAGGCTTAGCTGCCTGCGAACTAATAAAGTTCCATTAATCGATTTTCTAGAGGGTTTGAGACAACCACATAATAAAAAAATTGATTTTACAAATTTACCTCGTTTCGGATGTCGTGCCTATAAGCTAATTGATCCAAAGCCAGCAAAATTCGAAGCAAGAGCAGAAATGGGGTGGTTCATGGGGTTTCAAAAGAATACCAGTAAAAATTATAAAATATACCACCCGCACTGGACACCAAGTCAGGGATGGAAATGGATTGAAAGTTTCACACCCCATGTTACGTTCAATGAAGATATCATGTTTGGTGATATGCTTAATTCCATTGATCAGAATAAAACAAAAACTTATTGGTCCAGTGAAAATAGATTTGCTGAAGAAAAGAAAGTAAGTAGTTTCCTAGTGCCTCAGACAAACGTTCAAACTCGCCAGTTTGAGGGGGAGAACATAGTAAGTTCTTCAGCACCAAGAGTTCCTGACTTACCATCTTTCAATAACAAAGTGGAAGTTTCAATACCCACATCGGTAAAGAAATCAGAGAACCAAGACCCCCCAGCTGTACCAATGTTGCCTACTGATATGTGGCCCCAAGCTATCCAAGATAATAGTTTAGTTAGAGTTGATGACTCGATAGTTGTTCAACCAGTAAGCCACATGAATCAGCCTCTTGGATCACCATCCTCGGTTGGCTCTGAGAGTGATAGCTATCAGGATAATTTTGATGAAAGTGATGATCAAGAATATAGTCCCATTGAGCGAGGAGTTGTCTGTCATAGAGATCGTAGCTCTTCATTGGAAGATACGAATGAAAGAAATACAGAACTCATACACCAGGGGGAGCAACTTGACTTAGTTGCAACCGAAGATGCCCATGAAGAAAGGTATGACCAAATAATGACAGGCTGGGATCCTACACCTCCAGTAGCAGGGGTTAAGCGTAGTAGATCTCCTGAGCAGGAGATATCCTACAGTAAACGAGGAAGGCCAGTTAAGAAAGTAGATTACAAGAAACTACATTATGGTAAAGTATCGAAGAACAGTGCCGACCCAAAGACTTGGTTAGAGGCCATGACCCTGAATGGCTATGCACACATAGTGTGTTGGAAATATGTATATAACTAGAGTGTTGCACTTGTATTGTAGGAACATGCGTTCATCTTTAGATATCCATTACAGTTCAGATAGTCTAAATACATTCGCTCAATAACTCCAATCTTCTACCCAAATTCATTATTAAACCGTATTCTACACACCAATTCCTACCCATATAGCTCATAACTATAACAGTGGGTAACTTTCTTCCATCCTAATCAGTAACTTGAAATGTGTGGGTACTATAACCCGTCTCCTCATAGCTGCTATATCATCGTCCAGAGAGAAGCCCCTCATTTTGACTGCCTTCCCTTAGAGCGCTTATTACGTCGAGCCTCTTCTTCTGTCTCCTATGGAGTCAAAAACTTCCTGCGCATACTCTAGAGTGAGCGCCTCTAAATGATTGACCTAAATCTTTTTAGCTTAATGCGGTTTACAAAGGCTTCATTGGATGCTCTAAAGGATGCGTAACTCAGCAAATAGAGGTCTTATTGTAACGTTTAGGCAGTAAAAAGGTTTTTTTGTTATCATGTAACTTATACATATAGAGTTTTATGATTAAATAGTTGAAATATAAAAAAATTACCTGACTAATAAAAAGGTTGTTCGATTTTTAAAATATACATCGTAGAGACTTTTAATACAAATCTAGATTTAATAGCCAGAGGGCATAAGGAGTCTAGGCACAGCTTAGGGAGTGCTAGTGGTTGCGTTGACGCGGTCACATCATAGTACGGGCCATTCACTTTATCCCCTTCACTAACACAGCAACTGCCCCAAGTAATGAATTTGACGAGCTTCCCTAGAGAAATGCTATTCGATTTTGAAAAAAAACTCGATTGTCATAGACCTTCAGTTAAGTTGAAAGGGCCAAGGAGATCCAAGGGTGGAAAGTAGCTGTTAAGGCTCTAGAAGAATCCGGAGTTCATAATTTCATATCAAGCTTTGAATGTACTGCTTGCGGATTAAGAGGCACTAGGTCTCCAATAATCCATGAGCGACTTTAATTTTGGTCGTCATTGAACAAATCAGTATACCCAGTTCTTTCCGACACATAGTCTCCTTCGAGATCCGAGCAAGATGTTCGCCACGTCTTGAAAGCTAACTAGACAAAACGCAATCCTCATGGATCTGTGCCCCTTTCTTTATCTTTCACCATATAGTACCTGGCTTTATTATGGTGGATAGGTTACGCCATCCATACTTTGAGATTGGGTAGTGTACAATAATTTAAAGATCTTTGTGGTTGGAAGTTAACCTTTTTTTTTGGATATTCAAATAGCTTTAGTAACTAGAAGGGTTCATACCACATGGATTTTCGTGGTAAATGATTAAAATAAATACAGAAGAGAATTCAAGAGAGGTAAAAATGATCTACTCTACGGCAAGTCACTTTGTTGAAAAACAGCCCATATAGATGCCAATAATTTGGGTGGTGTAAGACTCTCAATCGTCGCGTTCATAAGATTATCAGATTTGCGGGGGGACGCGTATTTCAAATCGTGATATATAGTGACAGAGATTTAAAAGATCCATGTACCTTAGCTTGCCATAGCTACCCCAGGTAAATCTAAGCCTAAAAGGGTTTAAAGTCAGGCGATTTAGTAAAGTTTATCTCTAATCTAGTGTAGTTGCAAATGTTTCTTTTTCCAGTGCCGATCCTAGAGCCTGTAACTTCTAGACTTAGATCAGAAAGTAGAGGCTTGTCTTGCGAATCTATACATCAAACCCTAGCTCTTGGTAGATGGACCGTTAAACGTTTGGGATCCAGATGTCAGATCATGCATGATTCCAATGGCCACACAAAATCCATGAATTATTACATTGTGAGTTAGAATTTCCGAGTAAAAATGCAAAAGTAACTGCATCTTGAATTCTGACAGAAACAGAGGAGCCTTGAGGAGTAATATATGTAAACGGAGCTAAAGCCACAATTCGCTCATGCAAAGTCATGTTTTATGGTCATAGGTTAAATTTTTGATTGAGGTGGTAATACCAGTCGCTGATCTTTCAAGAACAATCGTGAAATAAGTAGTCGCAGGGTAAGCTCCGCAACCCTTTCTCTCATCGACTGTCCCCTGTTCTACTCCTTCTAGTCCCAAAGTAGAGATTGTGGGGTCCACGATCATCCATAACATGAGCAGCACTAAGTCTTGCAAGTTCTAAACTCTTATAAAACTTCCATGATTGGCAAGGTAAGCCTCACTTTTAGCCCGCCGTTCTGGGAAATCAGTAAATACTACTGGGACTATGTAAGCATCTGTGACCTAGCCTCTTCAATTAGTAGGGGTTTTCCAATCCCAGCTACACTGCCAATTTCATTTGGACTGAGCTAAGAAGTAGAGCATTATTTAAGTAGTTAAACAGTAATTTGTCGCTTTGAAGAACATCTTTGCAGTGTGATACTTAAGAAAGAAATTTTTCCATTTGCTCTACTAGGACGAGGAAAGAGAACAGTTTGCAGTGATAAAGAAATTCGACCAGCAACATTAACGGCGTTATGCCTCACGAAATACAGAGCTATACGTCCCAAGTCGCGTTTCAGACACATATATTCCAGCCAGCCCGCACCAATGCTGTTTATTATCCAAACCAGCGAGCTAGAGAAGGCCTAACACCAGCGACTCTAAACTTTAATTACATAAATTTTGTTTACTATGCCTTTGCAAAGGTAAATAACGATGGCAGCGTAACTGTAAGACGGCTTGAGTTTTGAATCGAGCTGAAATTAACAACTAAGCAGTTAAGTGATGAAGAAGTTGACGTGAAAATGCCTGTTGACGGTACTAATGGGTGTATAAATTCCCTAATGCGCCTGAAAAAGCAATTTTACTATTTAAAAGTAATTCTTTCTATTGGTGGTGGGAGTGGCTCAGGTAATTTTGCCAGTGTGGCAAGCAACGCTGCCACTCGGGACAATTTTGCAAGAACTGCTAGAGGACTTGTGGATAGGTATGGATTCGATGGTATTGACAGTAGGTTGTCGCTCTCTTTCGGTTACTCGACGTGCATGCTTGCACCTTTTAAGAAAAGAGAATCGCAAGACTTTAATTTGAGCGAAGGTTGACTGACAAATTTCTATGATTTCCCTTATAGTTGATTGGGAACGACCAGAGAATATTCAGCAAGGTAATGATTTTATTTCATTACTAGTGGCCGTACGAACACAACTTCCCCCGTTCCGATATTATGTCACTGCTGCCTTGCCTGCAGGAGAATGGGCATTGAAAGAAATTGACGTTTATAAGTCGCAGAGCTACCTTGATCTAATCAATCTTATGGCCTATGACTTTGCCGGAGAATGGACGCCTAAATCAGGTTATCACTCGCAGCTTTTTTCAGATAACCTTAATGAAAATAGTGCTGATAAAGCCGTTCACTATCTACTGTCGAAAGGATTTCCACTCTCCAAAGTTCTACTTGGTATACCTGCATATGGCAGATCCTTTCTCGGTGCAGCAGGTCCAGGGCAGGTCTACACTGGATTAGGTGGTGACGAAGGTGCTGTTGTTTACAAAAATCTTCCACGCCCTAATACCCAAGAAAATGTCGATAGACGTCTTGTTTCCGCTTATTGTGTCGGAGGTGACGGTGGATTTATCTCTTATGATAATCCTGATACGGTGAAGTTAAAAGCAAATTATTGCAATGCGTTTGGTCTAGCGGTAAGATCTATTCTAATCTTTTAGTTTGCGTCCACATGGGTAAATTGTTCGTGCGTGTTTCAAGCAAAAACTACAAATGGAGATGCTAATGGATCTCTCAATTTGCAAATACGCGATAAAATTTAAGACTTAGGCCATAAAAAAATGCCGAAAAATTAATGAGATATAATTAGTGAATCTGACATGCCCATGGGTCTATTATTTATTACTCGAGCTACACTGACTTTTCGAATAGGGCCTATTTTACTGGGAAGCGACACAAGATGCGCCTATCGGTCCACGCAGTCTTATATATGCGGGCTACAATGCCTTAAACGCTTCTAAGTAGAGTTTTATAATGTTAGTCATACGCGACATGACTGTTATAAAACCGCCTCCTACAAAGATTGAAACTTAGAACAGCACCAGTATGTTTAAACTAACGTGATAAATTAACATTTCAAAAGTTAAAGGGCATTTTGGAGGAGTAAAGGGATCGTTTTAAATGTACAATGGCTGGTATTAAGATTGGTTTCTGGTATTTCTGGTTACGTAATCACGCTGATATTTCTATTTTGTTTTGATTTTTTTTTGGAATAATTATTCACGTTTCAACTTTCTTGGTAGGCGTCTTTAGTTATTGTTTGATTGTTATTTATGAACAAGCTCTTTACAAATTAAATCATTGGAGTAAAGCTACATGTGCCTAGAGCGGCCTCTGCAGAATTCGAAAAAATTAAATAATCTCATACCTTTTCTAGCTTGACCCTCATCGGCAAAGCCTATCCTATTTTGATAATGAAATTTCTGAAATTAGAATTTCGATCAAACTTCATTTAAATAGAACATTCTCTGAGGGCCTACCGTAACGTACTACTTAATTTCTACTTTATTTTACTAAACAGAAAATTTTGTTGACTTTTCGATATCTGCTACTTATGTTTTACATACATGCTCAGATTTGGTCTTCCTCTGGGCTTTCTAAAAAGATCTTCTTCCAGGCTCTTCAGATATCGAGTTTTAGAGAAATTGGTTAAATTTACTTCACTGTTCACTATCATCCCATGATACACTGTAGAATGTATTAATTGGTAGTTGTCGATTGGGATGCAACGCGCTTTCAACAATATGGCCCGAATTTAGTTGGGGGGGATGAAACGAAGACTCGTGTTCAATAAAAAAAGTGACTAAGATTTACAATATCCATGTCTGTTTCCATCACAAGCTTATTAAAACAGGTAAACACAAAAATAAAATAAAACAAAAGTTGTGAGCTAACTCAGAATGGTAAGTTAGTGCTTATATAGCCCTGTAAAAATCTGCATTAGCCTGTCTAGCGCGACTTTAATCCTTGTCTTTTAAGGTCAGGCGGTCTAAAAAGATATACAAGTGGATAAAATGGGTTTACTATCTTGATTGAGCGAAAATCCTTAACCGTCTCCTTTTTGGTATTATCTTGGCCTTAAGTATCGCTAACAACTTAACACGAAACTGGAGCGAAAATTACATTTCGTGTTGTATATGAAACAGCTAGAATATTTCGGTTACAAAATTAGCAGGGGGTGTTGACGAAATAGGATGTGGCCAATAAGGTGAGTTGGTATAGTATTGATTATAAACTCAACTCTTTTAAGCTAGATTATGATTGGTGATAAAGTTTTATCTTCCAACCCATATACCGTTTGAGAATGGGACAAGATTTGTGCTGTTACAACTAACTGTGCACCAACTCAGCTATCATAAACCTCCCCCTTCTACATAGATGGAATTTTAGATTCGAAAGAAACTTATATAATTAGCAAAAATATAAAAAACGCAGTACAGCTTGCTACATTTCAAAATTGTAGATAATTTTTTCCAATAGGAATCTGACCATAAGTTAAACATCCTAGAGATCCTTCAAAATTTTGTCTTGATTTGCTGGATCATAGTTAATGAAGACATCTAGAAATCAGAGGAGAAAAAAAGAAATAGTGTACTATCAAATATGGTACTCGATTCAATAAGAGTTCCGTAAAATATGATTCAGGTGTAGAAGTGGTTAGAAGTGTTGACTTTTTCATGGTCTCATTTAAAAGAAATAAGTTCAACATAGAGATAATGGACATGTTATACTTTGTGACTGTGTGCCTTGTCGACTTTTCTCGTTTCTTTATGATCTTCACCTGCTGTATGATTGAGAATTTCACACAAACCCCGATCCTTAGAATTCTGAGTTATTTTGGTCTTCTTTGCCACTAATTTAGCGTCAAAAGACTGGTAAAATCTTTTGACACCTTTTCATGATATCTTTATATAGGATGTCAATTTGCCAAAATAGTAGGGTTCAATCTAATAAGAATTGAAAATGGGCAGGATTATGTTTAGACTAGTGTCTAATGATTTTAACCAAGGGCATCATGGGTGTCGCTATTTAGGTTATTTTGAAAAGAGCTTTCAAGAATCTCTTCGGTGTATTCTTAACACAATTTTAACACATCCTAGGGGAAATCAAAAATTACAAGATGCCTTTGTATAAAATGTAACTATTAGCAATCTTTTACAAAGACAGCTAAAAAGAATTCAAAAGTGCTTACTATTCCCTTCCCACATCAGACTCTTGATCTGTTGGACATTAGTCACGAGTGCTAAGCTCATGACTTATTATGATCGTGGAGAATTTCAGAGGAATCAAGAAAGTAAGTATCTGCCATACATAACTGAGATGTGAGAATCTGTCTCTCTCGTGTTAATTGCTTTACTTCAGTGGGAAGCGGCTGTACAGTGGATGAATCGCGTGAGTAGCCCCGAGTCCGAAGCGCTGCCCGTATGACTTTCCTACTAACATTCCAATGCTTAAAAGGGCCAGTCGCAAGTTGCTGATAGCTCATTTGTCGTATTTCTCGTGAGCTTCGAACAAAATTTTCTAACTCATCAACTTGCTCCTTACTAAGCTGCGACGGTCGACCAGTACGCCTCTTAGGCGAGACATTCTCATTGGCAATCGCGTAACCAACTTGTCTCAGAGTGATATTAAGCTGATCAGCTATAGATTGGTGTGTATGACCAGAGCGGCGAAGTGTCTGAACTTGTAATCGCTCATCACGTGATAGATAACGGTGCCGGGGAGGAGGTGGTGTTGATGGCAGTTGAGTAGTCATTGGCACATTAGGAAAATGGATGTGAAGTTGTGATAATTTGGGGAGAGAATAAGATAAGATATGATGAGGCTGTAAAGACTGTATTTCGGGTGGACATAAGAAAGTAGGTCCTCCTGGTATCCCCCGAAGCCAGAATTGGAAACTAAGACCTGAAGTGGTATAGCTTCATCAGGGGTATGGCCTAGCCTAATCTGTAGGGTATTTCGGGATCATAGAATCTTTAACAGGGGATTATCTCAGATTTCAGATTTAATTGCCGATCAAAGACCGTGTTTCGGACACGATCCAAAAGAAAATACCCTAGTCACACGATGAAATAATCGGAATGCAATGTTGCTTCACTTCCATGCGTTACTATCATTAGAAAGGAAAGTTTGTTGAGTGATCAGAAAACCGATTTTTTCATATATGTAGACAAATTACAGGTATTTTTTTTCACTTCACAAGATAAAATTATACTACCATTACTGTCACTGATCCTGGGGATGGAGTCTGCTATCTTGGGGTTGGGGGTAAAAAATGAACAGTGGGGCGAGATCTCGCTTCTGGGAATATATCATGATGGTCCCTGTAAGCTACTCCACCGATGAAATGCAATATATTTCATGACTTTTATTGCATCATCCAGACACATCTGCTAACATCCTTTTGATGCTGACATTGACACACTTTGATATTCGTACCATCAGTGGTATTCTAGTAACCAAGTATATTATTACTATCACGTGCTAACAAAGGTTTATTGTCTTCCCACTACCTAATTTGGAGTAATCAAAAACTCCAAGCCTACCTCAGATTATAGAGTATTACTTTTCCACTTCCGCAAATATCTTCCACATGATCTAAATTTCTAAGCCTAACAGCTCATCGCTCCTCTCTTACACAAGTCTAATAGGATAAAAAATAAATTTTTTGTTAGTCTTAAAAAGAGGAATTTCCCTCCAATAATTCGAACCGCAGATAACAAAATTTTCCAGGACTCATAGAGAGGATCTAAAAAGTTGTGGCAACTAGGAGCTGACCAATACAACCATCAACAAAATATCAAATGTTGATAATTCATCCTTCGATTTTGAAACGTATCCTTATCCAGAAAAATTCCAACATCTCTCAGTATGTTCTAGACTTGTAAAGACAAGTTCCGGAGCGAGTATGTAAGTCAATGTAAAAGAGCTGTAAATTTAACTTGCAAATTATTTAATAGAACAATTTTACATTTTGTTTAACCAATGTTTGTATGTGCCAGAGTTAAATTTACCTCTCATTTCCTGGCAGAAATTAAGCTTAAAGAGTTACAAGCTTCATACGTTTGAAAAGGTATCTTAGTAAAGTAAGATAACAAAACCCTATTGGAAGCACACTTTAACGGTCCGTTATCAGTAGTACTGGAAACTTCAGTAAACAGTGATTTTGCCAGTATGACTTTAGCTTTCTGGCATAAAGCACTTTGTCATTCATCTTCCTCCACGATTCCAATGTCAAAGAAGTTCATTATGAATCTAAATATCATTCCAAAACCTCAAGAAGACTTTCATTGTAAAGCTTGCCATATTTTTGAGTCCTTTTATTAAACACATAATCCTTAGAGAATACGAGTTTGAGAAAAAGGCGAATGTATTCACTCTAACCTTTGTGGACTTGTTATAGATTATGAGCTTAGGGAAGTAGTACTAGGCATGCTGATCTTATTAGCTGATTATATAAAGATATGTTTTTTTTTCTAATAGGTATATACAGATGATAACTATCAAAGTAAATTGTTCTGGAAAAGGCTGGCTTGCAATGTCTGCCGAACCATTGCTACTTATAATCATGTGCGGCCGCTAGTCGGCTTCTACGCACATGATCCCCTGTGTACAAATTACATACGGATTACATAAGCATGTTATTATCTCTCAGTTACAACCTCATATTACAACAGGACTGTTTCAAGTTCTATCATTTGGCAATTCACTTTACTATATTACTTTAATATCCTGTAACATGATGGATCAGCTATTTTATTACCTACAGGAATGAGACGAAGCCATCAAACTATCCCACATCTCTAGATAGCGACATGTCCTCAGACCGAAGCTACAAATTGACGAACAAGTAATCATCTTGGCAGTACGCATATCTTCTTGAGAGTTTATGTACTGTTGGAACTACCACGTCATTTGACCGTTCGTTAATTGTAGATCACGTGTTTTGGCGTTCCTTTTATCTGCTTATGTAATTACTCACTGTACGCGATTCCTATGTAAATAACTCGATATGAAAAAGCTTAGAAGAAAAGAGTAACAATACATAAATTTCCTTAACATACCGGTAAATTGGACCAACATTGATCAATTAGGTCAAATAGATGCAAAACTAAAAACTTCCGTTTAAGAGACCGTAGTTAAGATTGTGAAAAATTCTTCCTCGAAGAGCTAGAGTCAATTACGCCGTAGGTGTAATTTGCTCAACATTCGACGCCGTAGGTGCCGGATTCCTCTGGTTTCACAGTCCCAGAGATTCAATCACATCATCAATTAAATTTAAATAAAAGAAATAAAACCTTTCATATCAGATAAAATGACATCTCACGGTGACGATGATAC
>PEDP01001512.1:0-10632 GCA_002918395.1 Erysiphe pulchra
GATCAGCTTTGGCGTCCTTTGCCCAATTTTGGGATTTGTAAATAATGGCACAGCTTTTACTTAGTCAGACGTTAAATAACAAACAAACAAACAAACAAACACAGCTCACGAATATTATTGTGCTCCTTACACTATTTCTCATTAGCAATACTGTCAACATTCTTAACTATGCAATCTCAAACTAGTACTCACTTCTTCTCAACTTGTAATCGTCATTTAGATTCATGCAATTTTAGGGTGAACAAGTAAAAGCCTATGAAGACTTGCTCTAAACACACCAAGAAATGCGCTCTGTCCGATGTAAATAATTGGAATAGTTTATTCTATGAGATTAAATCTTCCAGTAAGTTATCGCAATCTGATAGCCTGTAAATATGTCCGCCTCAACTAATTAACTTTTTAGGACCAATTTGAGAAATTCAACCTTCCTTATACATTTAATATTGATCAATCACCCATGGACTTTGGCCTGTTACCATCTCACAAATTCAATGCTGATGATGATAAATCTCAAATAATGCTAACAATAAAGGAAGTTTTGACCTGAAAGTATTAGCTGGTAATCACAGGTTTCAGTTTTTTGAATTCTTATAGCTGTACATTCTATTTCTATTGCAAACAAGATATCGCATGTGAGAAAGTATTAGGCGTGAACGAGATCGAATGGAACGCTTTACATGTCAGAGTCGATTGAAGATAAAACTGATGCTTTTGGAACGGAGGGTTTTGGCGAGTTTACGTCATAACTATCATTCTCACTGCAGCGAAATTCGCCTTTCATCCGCTATCATTCAATCCATCGAAAGACATCAATTCTAGATTGCTCCATCAGAGGTTTATCATCAGCTAAAGTTATCGCACATTCCGGAGAGAGTAACTCAAACACAGGTCCATTATCGATGGCTTCAAGGAATCTCAAGCTTTTGAGAATGCAGTCTTGATCCCTTTGAATTTGCTAAGAAGTTTCTTACTGAGCGGAAGGATGATTTCGAACTAGCTAAATATTCCACAAATAACTTGCGCGGTTCGGCTTTATATATTAGGGATACAACTTCGGCCCTTGTACACAAATTTGAAGAACTCGGCATTAACGCTACGTATGGTACCAATAATTTTGGTAAGAATCATTTGTTTCACCTATCAACTTAATTATTACTGTTATGAATGGAAATATCTGTAGTTTTTGGCAGAACTGGATGGCACAGGTGTTCCACTGTGTTATCTTTTTGTTGGTTTAAAGAAGGACAATGTCAAAACTATCTTTTCTCATAGGGATGTGGAGCCAGGCGCGAAAATCTGTATCTTAAGGCATCTTCTTGAGCCCCTTAATACTCTGGAATTCAATCCAAACTTCTTTCGCTGTGATAAAGACGCAGCTGGAATCGTAGCGATCCAGTCGGCCGCAGTCATTTATCCGATTTTGTTACTGGCATGCTGAAAGAGCAAATCAAAAGAAACTGAGAAGTTCTATGATAATAAATACTCAAAAATTTTACTATCCTAAAAAGGCACTTAGGCTAGTTCCGACGTTTGAAGTTTGCTGAGGATCTCTCCCAACGCGCAGACCCATTGGTTCCCACCATTTAATTGCAGCTTCAAAACTTTCGAAGAGTTCTTCTGGTGGTTTATTAATAGGCATAGTTGTGGAATTAAGTTTCAATAAATGGTGATAAAAAAAATTATTTATGTGAAAATAAAGACGTATGTTAAATTGCTGATAACCGAGTCTAGCTTAAATCAGTCAATTCAATTTATGAAACTATCCCTTCAAGCCATTTTAAAATCTTTTCTTCCCATGATTTTCGCTTCCTCATTGTAACTCCGTCCTTTCATTGTAACTCCGTCCTTTCCTTGTAAGCCCGTCCTCTTCATGTAGGTAGTGGTGCAGGTTCTGAGTCCTCTGAAACTCTATATCTCATTTAAGTGATCAATTCTGTTAAGATAACACCTTTATCCGTGAACGATGAGGTTTTGTAACTGCTCCCATGTGTTTGTAAAGGGATTATGGATTTGCATAAGCACTACGCCGCTTAAATGAGACTCGATCAACACCAAAAACACGTGCAACTTCAAACTTCGCGTTAAGTGCCATTATTTGAAAAAAATACTGAAGCGTCTGGTCGTTGGGAAAAGTAATGAAAGATGCGGGAAGAGGTCTCAAATTGTGAGTGCTTTTAATTTATTCCACCGTCATCAAGTGCTGTTTTATCATGAAAACCAGGAAATTTTATTCCTCAGATCTCCATCGCTGACTCGGGCTCAAAGAGAAGATAATATTTTCCGATTGATTGTCATAATCAAGCCTGAGGCCTTAACGATTGTTAGTAGCTGGTTCCAGTTATAAATTTTTTGAAGGGAATAATTAACTTCAAATGATCCCTATAGCACCCATTCAATCATTCAATATCGCCTAAGAAAACGTCCAACTATCTTGATACTTTTTTAGTCTTCACCTTCGGGTTCATTGCCTAGAAAAATGCTCCTCGATATCAAAGAGTCTAGATTATATTTACTCATAAATGCCAAACTTGACATAATCAACTTTTGCCTATCCTAAAGTCAATTAATTAGTAAAGCCCCTCCCAAGCACGACTGGGTAGAGGGTGAGGGATGACTTATGACTGGGGTCTAATGAACGCTAACTAGGATATACTAAATATATTTCCTCCCATCTTCAAAAAGTCAGTTAAAAGCAAAAACGGAAAATATTACAACCACATACGACTAATTTCTTGTTAATCTTAAGATGAAGCTGGGTTCCTAGAATTCAAAAACTAAGGCTTTTTTTATTGCAGGGCTTAGAACAAGCATCTAAATTATGACATCATCAGGAAATATCAAGCCACGAGCTAATTCCGTCTATCTGATTGGCCTTTTCAAGCAGGGGAGGCCAAATAGCAATTCCCCAATTTTCCATTGAAGCACGGAACACGGCCGACTTGAGAAAGTTGATTGGTCGATAGTAATAATTCATAATTCATGTCATGATATACAATTGGTCAATCTTTACATAAATTAGTTTTATAAGCAATAGCGTAGTGCGGAGGTTAAAAGTTAGGTTGGGCACTAAGGAATTTGTATCTATATTACTTCTAGATTAATAGTGAAAAAAACGGTATAATTTACATACAATTTGGCTGCTTCTGGAAGAAGTGTGAAACAGAGGGAACAATTAGGGAGCGAGAGTCGTTTCACCCAAACGTGGTCAGCCATCGGACAGAATCGACTACGCTACTTGACATTTGAGTAATTAATGAGACTACATTTCAGCATTTTCCTTACTAAGCAGAATTTTCAGGGTAGCTAGAGAGAGAATTGTGTAAAGTTCACTTACAGATTCGGAGATTTAGAATGTCGTTCGTCTATCCACTAGATCCCATAGAGAGATTGAAGTTATCACATATTCCGAATGGTATGCAAAGATTTGGCCTTCTGCCTGCCAAAATTTATTGAAGAAATAGCATAATAATAGCTGCGACCAAAGCATCTAATATAATGTCTCCAGCTGTTAGAGTTTTACTCTGGAAGAAACAAACTGAACTTTAAGTACAGTCACAACCAAACAAGTCTATCGGAGATCTAACAAACAGTTGTGGACAACTAAATCCGACAATTTTCTCAAAGATATCAAGTCGAGTTTATTGACGAGCTATTTGGAATATCTGAAGAGACCAAAAGAGATTTGATCGAATCATGAATCAGCTTTGATTTATGGTCGGAGCAGGTGAAGTACCGATATCTTAATCGTGTATTATTGACTTTGGCTTTAATTATTTATTACAGGCGATTCATCGATCCGATCTCCGGTTAACGAAATGTAGATAACTAAGTTGTCTATGAGAAAGATCGTAGACTTGTTTCATAGTAGAATCATAGCTCTGTAAAAACTCTATCTAGTTTTCTATCGGTGTTTATCTGGACCATGTTTGGATCAGATCAAAAATGCAATGATAATTGCTACGGGCAGACATTCAATATCAAATCAAGCTTGCGATAGCGAATTCATGCAATCAGGCTGGGTAGCCTTTCACCTCTTGCTTCGATGAGCTGCCACACAAACAAGCATGGATGAAGCGCTAACCTAGTTTGGGTTAGGGCAGTTATTACATGTAAAAACCATTTTTTAAATAGCCGAAGATTAATTTCGGAATGCAACTTGCCTACTCGTCATAGATTCCTCAGGCACTCACTCTCTCCTAACAGGCACAGACTGAGACAAAAATCTCTTTTATCTTGTCAAATTACCCCTGCCGAATCTTGCAAGATTGTTAATCCACATGAGACCGTCTCTGTAGACTCTGTATTGACAGTGGGAGTATAAAGTGACATCTTTAAGCTACATATATAAACAATAATTTCTCATCAAATAGAAAACAGAGAGAGCGGGCGAGATCAGCGGTGGACATTTTCCAACCCCACAAAGAGGAAGAAAGAAGGGGGGAGGGAAGTTAAGCCGTAGTGAGATCTGCATTTCTTGTTCATCCTTGCTACAATTAGCGTCTGACGCAACTAGCCCAGGATTAGATTAGTTAGTGACCTGCCCTGGCTGCCTTGGGTAAAGGCACTCCCACCCTATTGCCCGATATGCGAACCATTCAAGACTCATCAAGGACGCTTGTGATGAATGTTTCACGATTCCATCAGTCTTACACCTCATGATGGTGGCTTATGCGTCAAAATCGTCTTCTCAAAAATTGATATTTTGCTGCTGTCCGAAAAAAAATGATATTTCGAAAAGAGAGATCTGAATCATGAAAGCTGGGAGAAACTGTTTTCACCTGTAACATTTCTTGAATACAATTGAAACTGGATAACTCATCCCATGAGTTTCTTAAGCCAAAAATAATTATCGACTTCTGGGTGTCCGAAATATCCCTAATCTATTTTTTTATATTCGATCTGTAATTAAGGAGTAGTTCTCAATGATATTTCCAACTATTGACGCGTGTAATACTACACTTGAGGATCTAAGAAGTAAGCTTAGCGTTGGAAAAGGGTTGAATTTATATTTGGTTCTAATTAGAAGCAGTTGGGGACTCAGAATCACTCATCTTCTCAAACTTCACCTTTCATGATGTAGGTGCGATTGTTGCTACATCAAATGTATTCATCAGCTTTGCTGTATCATTTTACTTGATATGGATGCATGCCACTCATTACACTAAACCATATGAACAGAAAAAGTATGTTGTTATTTCCTATCTTCAACTCCGAATTCACAATGAACTCGAAGAGCAAATTAAAATAAAAGCTAACGCCCAGAGTAGTATAATTCGAATCCTCTTTATGATCCCTGTTTACTCACTATCAGCTCTTCTTTCTTTTACCTATTACTGGCATGCGATATACTTTCAAGTCTTATCCGATTGTTATGAAGCTATTGCTATCGCCTCCTTTTTTGCCTTACTCTGTCACTACATTGCACCAGACTTGCATGAACAGAAAAATTATTTCCGAAGCGTACAACCTAAAGATTGGGTATGGCCCCTAAATTGGTTCAAAGCTTGCTATGCGCCAGCATGGAGAACACCAAGAAGTGGATTAACATGGTTCAATATTATTTGGACTGGAGTATATCAGTACTGTTTTACCCGTGTGACTATGACTATCGTTGCTGTGGTCACGCAGTATTTTGGCAGATATTGTGAAGCTTCACAGTCGCCTCAGTTTGCACATGTTTGGGTATGTTCACTACTCTAATGAAACAACGATAATACGTCTAACAGATCCAGGTTATGGTGATTGAAGGCTGTGCTGTTACTATCGCAATGTACTGCCTCGTTCAATTTTATGTACAGCTTCGTGAGAATCTCGCACCACACAAGCCCTTTTTGAAGATTTTGGCTATAAAACTTGTTATTTTCCTATCTTTCTGGCAGACTTTCTTGGTTAGTATCTTAACTTCACCAGCACTCAGTGTCGTAAAACCAAGTCCGATGATAGCTTATCCGGATCTTAAAGTTGGAATACCATCTTTACTTCTATGCACAGAGATGGCGATTTTTTCTATCTTTCATCTTTTTGCCTTTCCATACCAACCCTATACTTTGAAGGGACACGGAAATATTAATTACTCATGGGGTCCAAATATAGAGAATAAGCTTGGTCCTAATCAAGGTGGTCTATTTGGCTTGAAAGCAATTATTGATGCACTGAATCCATGGGATCTTGTTAAGAGCTTTGCGCGTGCAATTCCATGGCTTTTTGTTGGCCGTAAAACTCGGGAATCAGACATATCATATAAATCCACCCATCAAGACACGCAGGAAAACTTTCCACTGGAGGCGTCTCCAAGCTCGAAAGAAAGCAACTTCTCCCTTCTAAATGATGATAGCGATCGCACAAATATCACGTCAAATAAGCGCATAGCTAATGATGAAGACGTCCGTCTTATTGACCATGCTCAACCATATTCACTCTATCAACATACAGGCTATGTTCCAGCAAAACAAAGATATGATACTAATGGTCAAGAAATTACATCACCTCATAGGGCGATCAATCCTGAAAATATGATACCTTATCACGGCCCAGAATTCTACTCAAATCAGATTCCACACAAACCATTCATTTCAAAGGCAAAAAATCAAACAAATTCTGGACCAGGAAGGTAGCTAATGGATATTAAATCACCTAAACAAAAACTATGTCTGATAAATACGATTATATAAGAAACTGAAAAATAACTTTTTTCACATACACTCCGACTCTTATATCAAATAGAATACTAGTATCAGCATTACAAAAGTCGTTGACCAGAACAAAATATTTATTTGCTGGCAGCTAGACTCTAGGACTAAAGGTCTTCGTTGAATATAAGTAAAAAGCAGACAACACTAAGACTTGATATAGCCGAAATTATTGTGCTACAATACACAACAGGAAAGGCTCATTTAGTAATTTTTAAATTCTTAAGTCTATCGTTTACAAGAGTTTACTTGGCAAATAAATGACCAAGAATAAATTAATGATTTTGATAATAATTTGGGCTTGGATAAGCGTTTTGGGTGTAATGAAAGCTGGCGAGTTACATTGGGAGTACTAGAATGATTTTATACCACGAAGAAAACTGATTATAAATGGCATGTCTAATTGGACTCAAAAAGCCCCTGGCGATGTTCGTAGATAAGAAAATTACGAAGCTTTTAACGAACTTTAACGATATCTCTCACCATTTATTTGTCATTGCTTAGAAAAATAGATATAGCTAATATATCCTACAAGTCATGGTTGTCTACAGGAAAAGTAATAGAGAGCT
Organism: Erysiphe pulchra; assembly: GCA_002918395.1. Classification (NCBI taxonomy): domain Eukaryota; kingdom Fungi; phylum Ascomycota; class Leotiomycetes; order Helotiales; family Erysiphaceae; genus Erysiphe; species Erysiphe pulchra. The sequence continues at coordinate 7,259 of PEDP01001512.1, forward strand.
TAATTTATGAGATCTTTTGATTCCATGAAACATTTTTCTCTCCCAAAATTTATGTGATTCATTCGTTAAAAAATATGTATTGGCCTAGAGAAGAGGCGTGGAAACTTATTTCATCAACTAGTAGCAGTGTCTTGCCATGATACAAGAAGATGACATACATGAAGCTAATTCAATGTTTGTCATCTACCTGGATTAGTAACAAACGTATATGGCAGCCCACAATTGCAACGCCACGCCACGTACTTAAAAGACTAGCAACAAGAGTTTCTAAAAATTGTTCAACTGAGTTAATTCGTGTAAGGAAAAAATTCATGCGTCAACCTAGTCTTGAGCCAATCAATTGATTAATAGTTAGAGAATGTCCGCCAGCAGCAACATAGTGTAATTTTTTTAATTTATATTTCAACCAACGGCCGAGTCTACTGAACAAAATTGACAAGAGAATGATTTAAATGAAATTTTTAGTTACTATGGCGACAAAATTTTTACTAGATTTATTGACTTAGTACCTATCTCATCGATCTTTCAGTTCACTAAATACGTCATTACAAGCATCTACGAACGAACACTCGAAGGGGGAAAGTTCAAAAGACAGTTCATCAGAGTCCCAAACTCTAAGCTCGCTAGGTTGAGTGGGTAGCAGCGCCATTTTAGGGTTTTGGGTGGGAAGGGGGGTTGGGCACGGGGAGACCAGGCGAGACAGCCGACGAGAAGAGATTTCGCACCCCCTCCCTAAAAAAAAGGTACTGAGTAAGAGCCCAAAAGCACTAGGAATCAATGTTAACAAGAAATGATATTATAGAGTTCGCGCCTTTTTACGCGCTTGCTTGGGTTTTGGTTGAAGTATTAGGCGTATAGAGAATAGATACTAACTATCCTTGTAATTATACTTTGTAATTATACTTTGTAGTAAACGACCGTCCGACAATTCCTAACTCCGCACGAGCCAAGCTAGCTTAAAAGTTCCTGTAAAAGTTAAGTTTTATAGCTTGCTTACCAAAGGACCGTCATGTAGATAAATAAATACATCATAAATTCAGAGTTTTTTTTTGGTTCCCGTGTTACAGCTTCCCAGCGCGTACAGTCCTCCAAGGCCATTTCAAATAAGGTTTGAGGGGATTTTGAGTGTTGAATTGGGTTTACGCTCGTTGGAGGGAAGGGGAAAAAAGAGAGAAGAAAGCCGCTGTGGTTCAATTTATATCAGTGCACCAAGGAATTGTGCGGTACGACTAAAAGGCTTGAACTTACTGATAAAGCTTTAGAAGTTTATGCTGCGTCAAATATATCAAATTTTTATTATGTAAAAAAATCTTATTTTTCATTTATTCTCTGGTTTATTTATGCCTCAGCATAGGCATTATGAAACTTAAGCAGTGCCTCTTGGCAGTTGTCTAGATGATCGTAGGGCTCCCACGTGATGTCGTTAATGCAGGTCTATGTTAACACAGAATAGTAACTCAAGTTGCAACAATCTCATCGACCTTATTAAGACTCGGAATTATTAGCTATCTCACTCACTAATCATGTCAAATCTCCCCCCTCGTCCCCCTTCCCACCTCCCCACCACCCCTACACGCCTCCACCCTCAAAGGAGGGGAAGTGGCTGACAGAGACGCTACTGTCAACCACTTCCGCCGCAGATACTAGAAATCGTGAAGCTACACTCATGTTCCAAGCAATAGCATGCGCCTTTGATGACGCCATAGACGAAAATATTATACTATTACCTCAACATCTTCAAAAACCTTTTAAAGATTTTGTTGTAGATCTAAGCTCAGTAGCACAGATAAACATCGAGTGTCATGTAAGAGGTACTCAAAAACCTCCCAAGATTTTCTCCTCCGCAAACGCTACTCAAACTACTATCAGCAACCTTTCAAAGCAAAAGAATGTGATAGAAAATCAATTAAAACCTAATAAAACTTATGCTAGTGCTGTCATGACTCCTAGTATGAAACAGCATACTAAGCCGCAAGTGAAAACAGAAATAACTTATGCGCAAATGAAACCGAAAACATTGCCTGCAAGCAAACCAGAAGAAAACCGTTTACTAGTTAGAATTAGCCCTGGACATCCAGCTCTAAGCTCCTCTCCATATGCCATAATGCTGGAACTTAATGCTATCTTAGAAGAGAAGTTAGTCAAGGAGATACAAATCATCAAAACTGGATTCGCTATCTGCCCAGTATCTCTAGAGGCACAGGAAAAACTAGTCTCTCGAATGGGAGAAATTGAAGCCTCTCTATCCAATAGAGGTCAGTGCAAAGTTGAAAAACCTGGTCAACACGTTGCTTACCGATTGTCTTGCGTACCCCGCAACTATACTATCCTTTCTGGGAATTCTTTAGAAATGAAAGAAATTACTGCAACAGTGGTATCAGAAGCTCTGACTGATCTAACTAATATTTCCCCAATAAACGTGCTAGAGTCTCGAGGCTCTGCAAACATTGAATATATTTCTCCCTTGAAAAGCTGGATTGTCATTTACCCTAAAGGCTCAACTTTATCTAGTGTCCTCTCACTATTTGGAGTCCGTGTTACAGCCAAAATATTGCCCCAAAGATTTAGAACACCTCAGTGTGGCAGATGTTTTGGTTGGCACAATGAACGAGCATGCTCTCGTCTTCCTAGATGTAGAATTTGTGCATCGACAAACCATGTTGAAAGTGGACATACGTCCTGCGATCCTAGCAGAGATCATTTTTGCCCTCCAAAATGTGCAAACTGCCATGGTCCTCATACAGCTGACTCGCTCGAATGCCTCATCCGGCCAAACAAAAATAATAAGCTTCCTTCGAAAGTGCAAATTTCTGAGTTCAGGAAAGCTGCAGCCGCAGTAAAACTCCGCTTGAGGGCAGCCTATTGTGAAAATATCGAGAGTCATGCTATGACAGCTACTCAAGATATCAATGACCTACTCTCCGAATATCCTTCAACTTCGGGTGGGAAATTTGCAGCCCTAGCTCCAGATAGCCTCGATGTTAACTCAACTTTAATGAATGAGAACTAAAATATCAAAAATTAGAGTTATCTCAGTTAATGTTGGTCGTTCTTCTGCACACCAAATTGCTCTTCAAATTGCGCACACTACAAACACAGATCTCTTGTTAGTACAAGAATCATATATTTCCAGATCTACTGAACGGAGAATTATATGTAACCATCCTTCTTTTGAATGCTTCACTCCACTTGATGACAGGTCTATTCGACCTCGGGTCCTAACTTATACAAGAACAAATAATAATTTAATAACTCAATACCGTCTCAACCATACCTCAGAGTATGGGATGGGATATATTTTGTTTCTTACTATTCTGGGTCCTGATAGACACCCAATACAGATAATTAATATTTATAATACCCCTCCTGGAGCC
>PEDP01001513.1:0-10630 GCA_002918395.1 Erysiphe pulchra
CACCCAATTCTCTTTCATATGAATAATTTAATTTTATAGAATTGTTTTCAGGTGTGTTTCCCGTTGAGAATGGCTTGCTTGATGAGTCTAAAACGTTTATGAGACCTAATTTACTAGATTCTGCTTCATTGAGTTTGTGATTTTGAATGGAGCCTTGAAGTTTGCATTTTCCGGGGAAAAAGTGGAGCAAATGATTCTACTTTTCGTTTGCCTGATATCTCTGACCCAGGTTTTTGGGACTGTTCGGGCCAAGAGATTTCCTGTTTAACAGCTTCCATCAATGCTTTGGTTACCTCAAGTTTTGTGCGTCAAGTATCTACGTATACACCATTATCGCGAAGCACTTTACGCAATTGAACTAATTTATTGTAACTGCAAATTTCAGAGTCACTTTTTGACCAATGTTTGAATGAATCTCCAAAAAAACCCCGAGAGGTCTGTTGCCGACTATTCTTCTGTTTTGTATTCCTTTATTTGTTCCATTATAAAGTTATCTCTCACAACTCTCAATTTATCATCAGCCGAAGATGTATCAGGTGATACCATTTTGTCTATTTAAAATTGAGCTTGATCTAAGGAATGGTTGTCAATAAAAGGGAAAATGAATACGATAAATATATCGTTGCTGATCTGTGCACTGATCAGTGTTGGTAAGAAATACATACAATGTATTTCGGTTAGCTCGCTGTCACGAAGTCAGCAGGTTCGTCACGAAGTCGATATTTGTAAGTAAATGATTGTATTCCTATATTCCCCTCTCTCTCCCCCTCTCTTTCCCCCGTCTAAGATCTATCTATTATACATATTTTCCTTTACATGTGTCTACTCAACAACCCCTATTTATCACTGTCCTAATCCCAACAATTGATAACCGACATGTGATAAATGAATTGCGTATTTCGTTTATTTAGCGAAAGAAATAAATGTAGAAAGCAGTTCAATCGGATGTGTAAAGTAATTTCTAAAATACAAACACATGCAACTGTGGATTTAAAGCTGGATACTGGGGTGACCAAGCTGAAGTCGATAATGGCGTCATCGTAAGGGTTAATTTACATTATCAGTTTTCTTCACGGTCTATTTAAGTAGAGTTTTCTATTATTATGACTAACTTTTTTTGGATTTCAGTTACATCACCGAACAAAATTATTGATTACTAGTAGAAGCTACCACTGTTTTAGGACTGCTATCTAGGCTACAAGACGCTAGTCGCACATTTAGTAATTAGAAATTTTTCTGATTTAATCTTGGAAAAATAGAGAGACTCGTTTTTCTTGGGTGCCGTACAATGTTGTGCATAGCGAAACCTACTTGTATGTAGGATTAATATAGACTCACAGATAAAAATTCATTAATTGTACTAAGCAGCCACTTTTATATATGTTAATATGAATACATGAACTGAGTTGAGAGGTCTCAAGTAATATTCATGCTAATAAATATGTACTAAAAGATCAAAATAATATCTGTAAGCAATTTCTGTAACAACATCACTAGATCGGATACTCGATTTGCATGATTATGGAGCAGGTTTGACATGTATATAGATAGATAGCTGCTTTTACCTTCATTGTGATTACAAATTAACCTAACCTAATTTCATCAATATCATTTTTGCAAAAATCAATCTCATACTTAATACATTCTCTTCTTTTATATCTTATTTTGAGTTAGTATCATTGCACTTTTTCTTAGAGAGCCCTATTCCAAGTACGAGACGCAATTTTTCGGAAGAGAGAATTTTCCTTGTAATTTCATACGGAAGTAACCAACCAGCCTTGGTTTGGGCTAGAATCTACGTCAAATTAGAAAAAGAAGGAACCGCTGTTTATATTTTCAGAAAGCTCGTCAATTTGAAAGGATTTCTTCTACGGCTTAATGTCTTGGGAGGGTTCTCCTTAGTTGGTTCAAAATATAAGAGCTGCAGTTGTGTAGTCAACCGCTCTTTATAGTGCCACACTCTGCCGTCTAACGCTTTCTACTCTTGCCTTTTGCCTTGAAAGGCAAAATTTTAAGCATTTGGGTATCACCAATGCTAACCACAAAGTAGCCCTACTTATTCTCAAGTTTCACATTGTACACATTGTCTAATATAAGAATCGCCCAAGAAATCATTATTTTCTGCGAAGTTATAAGCATGTCTTTCCAGAACAAGAAGTATAATAATGTCCATTTTATTTTTATTTTTTGCAGAGCAAAAATTTTATTTTCTTTCATGAGCATCTATTTCTTGTTTTCTGAAGGGATGTAAATTTTGATCTCGATTCAAGATTATCTCATCAAATTTTGATGGGATGACCTCACTTAAAGCTTTGCTTTAACTCTGATATGAGAGCTATATGATCTGTTAGTTTGGTTTATTTCTCTAGTAGAAGCATTTTTTCATGTAGGCTTGAGATATCACTTCTCTATGTCGCTTTGTAGATATTGATAGATATACTAGCATTTTATATTCAATAAATGTAGAATAATTAACTACTTTTCCAGCTGACACGTAGGCTAGGCCATTCTCTGGGCCTCTCAATTTGATCATAAAGTTCAGGGAATTGAAGATTCTTTAATTGTTATAGCTCATATTTTAGTAGATTGACTCCTATTTAGGTTGGCCTTGCTGCCAGTGAATCTTGAGATTTTCAACATGTTTTCCTGCTGGTGGGTAGCTAGCAATGAAGATGCGTAAATTTAAATTGTAAGATCTTGGATCCCTCAAAGTTATCTTTATCTAGATCTCCTATTCTAAAATTTAATGATCTGAAGACTAGATGTAAATTTTTTTTAGTAAATACATGCAAAAAAGCTTCAACAAGTATGTTCAATGAGGCAGATATATAGAAACTAGTTACTTATGCTTTCTCGTTTCTTTAGATAACCGAAGTACATGGTGAGAGCTGCAACCATCAATAATTAAATGCACCAGTCTCTTTCGACTTTCACATTGATAATGAGTTTGAATGGTAACAAACTTTAGATTCCAGCATAGTTTATTGTTTAAAAACGTGCCAAGTCAGATAGATTATCGGTGTATATCAAATCTTGAGTTCTTCAACTTCTTTAAATACTAGACGTTCGTCGGATCTACTATTACTTAACAGAGTTTAGTCAAAACTTTGATCTCAAAATATCCAAGCGTTAAAAGAGTTTGATATTTTCTTAATTCAATAATCGATTATAAGTCATAATTGAAGGAATAGCCTGTAATTATTATATGTGAGAAGATCGGTATGAAGTTTATACAATTGACTAATTTAATGAATTATCAAGAAAAAATGGCAAGATCTTTACTTACTCGGGCTTGGTCACCATTGGACAATCAAATCAATAAATTTTTATCTTCTGAGCGATAACCAGCCTTGTAAACTAATATAGTCGTGAGTGAAATTAGGTATTAGACGTATTTTAATTTTCCTCTTTTTATAATTGCAAATTTTCATATAAAGCTTCAATATTGAATTGAGAAGGGATGGCTGTAAAATCTAAGGCAGTACAAATTTTGATGTGATTTGCGTATTGTAGCTTAGAAGTTTTTTATAACCAACTCTCGTAATCATGCTACTTTTTTAGATATGAATGGACAGATAAGTATATCAATTCATCGATGTCATAAATTTAAAATTTACTGACGACCAACATATTGTTGTATTTGTTTGTAAGTCTTTGGTGTAATCTGAGAAGTTGTTCCGAAACGATGCACCCAAATAAAAGTTTCACTTTTCCTATGTCTAAACCTTTGGATAGTTTGAGTCAAACTTAGATCCCTAGATCCTAACATACAAGAAATTGACCCAGCTAATCTATATGAAGATTAATAAATTTCTTTCATTCGACGAAGCAAACTTATAATAACCAAAATGAACTCATCTTATGTGTTAACGCAGTTTTTTCCGTGATACATTTCCGAGTGATTGACTAGAACTATCTCGATGTATCAATCAAATGGTAAGTAGAGTTACAAATAGAGTAAAGAATGAGAGTAACAAGTTTGAAATTCTACCGTTTTGATCTACGGAATACCACTCCTTTCGATCGGGAGGTTGCGTCTATGTTTGTGTATCTTTTGTAATAGAAAGGCACCGACTTACTGCACAATCGTACTTGCAATTGAAAGATGCTGCTGCTGCTTAGTGACTCTTTGGCGCTAGAATTCACTGCCTCCTTCCAAAGATGACACATAGATATCCATATCAGATTGATGAGTAATAATCATTTTATCTCCGAGAAAAAGCTTCCTTGTCTGTCTCATCTTTCTTGCATAGGCCCAAGCATCAATTTCTATCATTGTGACGGAATACTTGCAACAAAACTGCGAATTGCTCACAAAAATGGTTAGACTTAGCTTATTGAAATAGCCCAATCCCTGTATCATATCCACAATTTCAACTAATTCCCATTCCTTGTTTACATGCGCCACTGAAATGATTACACTTTACTTGGCCTCCTATTGACACAGACGTACATGGCAATTTGACAAATAGATCGCGTCCAGCTCGTTATATAATCAGTTTCTTCGTTATTCGCTAGCATAACACGGCACAACTTAGCATAGCATGGCACAAATTTTCCAGTTCCAATGAATAAGCGTAGAAGCAAGCAAATCATGATGACTCGCTTCTTCAACAATAGAAATGGAGCCATTGCTAGCTAGTCAGTAAGTGGCCAGCCATACATGGATTATCGATCTTCAGCCGGATATACTCCTACTAATGTGCAGGCAGGAAGCATCTATGTAGACTTTCTTAACATGCATATCTATCTGATCTCCCTTATCCCTTCCCTTGTTTTGACGCACTTCGGAGTCCGAAGTTATTAGTTATTCTCCAATGTTTGCTCTAGATATTTATCAGGAGTATTTACGAATAGTCTATTGGTTGCTTGTAAGTGTAAGTATGCTGAGGAGATCAACAGGCTACAGTAAACAGTTCAATAGGTAGATAATACATGGATATATGTTTAATAGAGAGAGATGAGGCGCGTGAACAGAAGCTCTCCCTTTTTTGGAGACATTTTGCATCTTCCACTCACTATGAGGCCTTTGCTTTGCATCTTTAAGATGATAAAAAGATTAATAAATCAACATTTTCATACCAATCAACGAGCTAAGCCCGACGTGATCAATACCTTTGGACTCTGCTTTTTTATCTCTTCACAAAAATTCGAGAGGCATTGTGATGATTGGTAAACAGACGTAATGAACCTTTAGAGCCGTTTTTTGTAACTGAGAGCGTAATTCAGTGGCAGTAAATATTGTATACAATCTTAGAACAATTCAAAGAATGTGTGTGCACCTTCCTACTTGACCATTCCTTGTTTGACAATCAAAATAGTTACCAGACTTGATTTGATCAAAAGCTTTTGGCTAATAAGTAAGAAAACACCTTCCTAATTTACTCCTATGAGAACGCAATTCCTAAATCCGATTAAAGAATAATAACTATTTATTTATCTGCATGCCATGGCGGCTAAAAATGATTTTCGCAGCTTCATTTTACTCTGGCTTCATAAGAAAGATCCTTTTGATTTCGTTCGCTGTAACAAACTCAATTCTTGAGTTGCGACATTAAGGACTCGAAGCATTCTACTTCTTGGAGTTATGATTTCTAGCTACTTTCTTTCATAAGAATATTATGGTCGATGGATTTCTATCCACGATATTCCTTTGGTAATAGAACAGTTCTCTCAGATCCTCATCCAAACTCGAATTCGAATTCGCTCCCATATAATCAAGGATGGCCTTTGCCGCAAGAGAAATGATACCATTTTACCTGTAAAAATAAAGATATGAACTTCATGAACGAGAAGCATTAAAATAAGCGCCTCCAACAATGCTGAAAAGAATTTTTCTTCAACATTATGTCTAGTATAACTAATAACTGGTTGATACAATCGTGCATCTTACATTCAAAAGATATCTGAGGAAAGCCAAGATGCCATGAATAAATAGTCTCTGCTGCCGGGTATTTGCACTAGTATTTTTGATTTGCAAATAAATGTCTTGAGGGTATCATTCCTTAGACCTTGGTCTAAGAGCATCCATTGGATACACATCACTTCTAAGAACCAAATAAGCCTGCAAAATCTAAGGCAAGCAGGACTTGATAGGAATTGGACTTTCACAGACGGTCCGTGGTCTTCACAATCATTCGATAATGAGCCGTTTATAATGAATGAGATATGAATTTCCGTCGTTAACATGACAAAATAAAATCTCATATGCTAATCTCATGCCAGTTAAAATGGGAAGATCTTATTTTTAAAATATGTGCAGCTTCTCAAAACGATAGATCGACTCCCACTTTTTAAAATACCTATAATCTCATCAAGAATATGGAACACCTTTGAGGTATCCTACTGCGAGTCTTGACAAGAACGCTTTCCCTTCAGAGCGTTAAGATTTCGTAATTCAACCGCAATAATAATTACAATGGAGAAGCCCTTGCCATGTCGTAGATAATGTCAAACTAGCAAGTAGTATGTGATAACGGCTATATTCCAAGGAAAAAAGGATCCGAAACATTCCAGATGCAGACCGAAAGAATTTAAACAAAATTAATCGCCACAAAAATAGAAGCAGCTCTTGGGAGAACCGATTTTCAAGTGAGTTATTCAGACGATTCATCTGACAGAGTTTAGATGTTTATGAAAAGTACAGGCTATCAGAATGACATTAATTTACTTTGTTCAACCTGGTTATTTTTCATCCTGTCATTTGGGTTATAAGATATGTTATGCTCGTCAGATAAATTTGGAAATCAAACTCATAAGTCGGCCGGTACAGGTTGATTTACTTTACTCAGTCGTGCCACACATAAACTTTACTTGTATCAATAAGCCATGGCCATGCTATTCCAACTTTTCCAAGGCGAAATAAGAAATGTCGTTTGGGTTCATCAACTGAGACATCTTTAGAGCTCGGTTGGTGGATAAAGCCCTAATGGGTTCTTGAGAGCCGCCAATATCAAGAATTACACTTAGATCGAAATTCGAACTTGTGGTATCAATTGTTGAGAGGCAGAGATCTTCAATTTTGAAATAAGTACGAGAAAAAAAGAATGCGCATGAGACCTTTGATTCAATGCTGATAGGCTTGATAATTCCCGAGCGTGGAAGTTAATCGACACTGCTTTTCATGAAGACTAACCAGATTTCATAAATTTTGAATTTAAAATGAGATGCTAGAACTCCAGCTCTTGACTGTTTCATGCAAATAGTCTGGCCACCCTGAATTACTAGTAACATGATAGTTGTTGCTCGGAGTTTGATAGAGACAAAATCATTGTGTGCCCAAGCTTTGGAAAATATGTTTGTTATTACCTTAAGCTGTTTACAAAATTTAAGATTTACATCACCTATTAAAAGTATGTTCCCAGCTATAAAAATTTGTTTTTGGCCTTCTACATTTGATTTAATTACATTTTGATGACTAAAGAAACGAGAAAGCTAACTTGGACTACTGTAGGTCTTAAAGATGTTACAAGTTCTGGATGGTTCAGGTTTGTCGAATTCAAAGTACATGATTTGTTTGTTTAAAAATATCATTTAGCTTAAGAGATTACACTACGGCAATTCTTATTTAGGGATAAAAAGCTAAATCTCACGAAAAAGTAAAATATAAAAAATTTATTAATCTCGTTGTCTTGATAATTAAATATATTAAAGTCTTGTGAACTACTCATTCTCCGATTTGTTTGTCATGAGAATAGATAGTTGCTCCATGGTGGATTCCTGTTACTCAATTTTAGAGGATGTTTTTATTCTGTAAAACTACGCTACGGTAAAATCTTTGAACTTGGGTCTTTTTTTCCTCAAGAAAATTGGCGTCAAGATCTTGAATTTCCGAAACCACACCCCTGTCAATACACTCTACAATCACTAAAGCAAATTCACCACTCTACCTACACTAATGTAAACCTTTATCTACGATAATCATAATATCCTACAGTCAATAATCGGGAATATTAACTCCCCAAGGAATTTCAACATATTAATCTTGACTGCCTTTTGAAGAGCACAGACTCCAAGTCACGTGACTTGATCTCTAACCGAGTTAAAAAAGAGGGAACCGCTAAATGCCTATTAATCTTACCCTACAGTAAGTCACGTGTTCAAAACTCATATACAGATTGGCATGTGTTCGTTCTTTTGAAACGTGATCCTCTGTTAGAATAAGAGATAAAAGTGTTGAGGCTAATGTGCTTGTATCAAAGTGCTGACACAGGGGGCTATGGGCGCCTGCCTAAACAGGAAAAACCTGATATGGAAGGAGTAACAATGAGAATGAAAAAATATGTTTTTGTAAATAGACAGAAAAAGATTAGAGTAAACAATGAAGAAAGATTGATGTTTGATTAAAGAATATACCTTCAATCTAATAGTTATGAGTCCGGAAGTTAATCCACTGTGATAAATTGATGGATAAAGAGCTGAAACGCTCTGGAAAGAAATAGACGAGCTCCAGATCGATACAGCCCATTGCCATTTAAAAATACATCTTAGGAAAGTTACCAGAGATACAAGAAAATTCAGAGGAAATATTAAATAAAGATACTGAGGTTTCCAACCAGCAACCGGAGTCTGCACGGTACATTCTAGATATTCACAGTGAGAGTCAAGATTTTTCGGATACAGACTCATCAATTGACCATCAAGAGTCTTCAAATTACATTTTAGACATTCCTTTTGATTCTGACTTAATGATTGTAATTATCATCTACACAGTCATGTGAATTGTCATAGCGATCACATTTTTATACCTTTTAGAATATGTTAGTTAGAATTTAGATAGAACAACGAAAAGAACAAAAATAAAAGTGTTATACGACTCAACGAGTTATATAAATTCCAGTGAAACCAACACTGATCAGTGTACAGATCAGAATACTCATCCCGTGTTGTCTAATTGAAGAAACTTAAGTGCTATTTAGTACGTCTTGCATCTTGCCTACGATATAGCAATTATTTTTATCAAAAAGAATATCGAATCCCAGACCTCGCTCCTAGCCAGAATCCGAGCCAAGAATTCAGGATAATCGAGAAATCACTTTCGTCTACTGGCCATCGTGATATTTACTTATCCCTGCGTCATACACACCTCACACTTCCACCTAAACTCTGATTACTTAAAAAATCTTAGAAATATGTTTACAGATATTTCAGCAAAAGAAGAAGTGCCAAATATACCAGGCACAATATTAGAATATCCTTCGGAAAGAGATAAGAGGGCGAAAGAAAGAGGAGAACAATCCCGAGAAATAGAGAGTAGAACTGAGGAATGGAGAAACGGAATTGATCCCGACAGATACAGCCCTTCACAACTTAATCAGTACGTACTGTGGAGGTTAACAAACTATCAGAATCGTGAGAGAACATTTGAAAAGAAATTGGACACCGAATATTTGTTTAATGAGTTCTGGGAAGATTTTAACATGTTTGAGTTAAGTTAAAGTGTTGGCAAGAGATATATTAAGACCATTATGACACTTTCTTAGAGACCATTGAGTTTGAGTTAGGAACGAAAGAACCTATTCAATAACCAAGTCGCTTTATGACTGTACTCGATCGGAAAAGAATATTTGGCTTGACGAAGGCCATGATTGTGAAAATCAATCAGCGGAGCAAAATGAAAATGATACGAAAGATTAGAGTAATTCAAATAAAACAAAAACAGAGCCGATAACGTTCAATCCTGCAAAGTATGATCAGACACAAAAACATCCAGAGCCATGCCAAAATCATAAGGATATCGCAAATCCAACGCGTACCTACAATGATGAAATAAAGTATTCAGGCGAGACATCTGATAATTTTGATGATAAATTCAATATTTTCATGGATTACTGCACACGATTCGGAATTTCTAGTCAAGCATTGCACAATGCATTCCCCTGCATGCTCAAAGGCATGGCTCTAACATTTTACTACAACAAATGCCGAGGTAAATCGATAGAAAATCTACAAATTCTAATGAAGTTAAATTTCGAAGGTCCCGAATATCAAAGATACAACCTAAAACGATGGATGAACTATGAACTTACATTTCAAAATATCATTGATTCTAATCCTGACAAAAACCCAATGGAGCAAGTTAAAATACTGACTATTACTCTTGATAAAATGCAGAAAACTCTTAGCTCTGAATGGCAATCTGAAGCGGTAATGCATAACAAAATCGTTAGCGCCTGCAAGGATATCGAGGCTTGTAAAATGGCGTGCTATCGACCGTCTCAAACTATAGCAGGGTTAATCCTAGATCTGAAGTCCGGGGTAGAAATTCACAATAAGCCACTTGGGACTTCATCAACAGCTATATATCACAGTAATCCCAGTAATAATAATGCCTATTTTACGGATAGAAGATATTATGATTGATCAGAGAAGTTGAAATGCATTTCACGCAGCCAACAAAATAGTAAATCGTGCTGGATATCCAACCGTCCAACAAACATTCTCCTGAAGAAAGAGCTGCACACAAACAGAAATTTATGACTCGAATAAATAATAGAGCTCGGCAATATATCTTTGAAATTGACGATGAATATGACGATGATATAGATGTGGAGGCCCTTTTTCAAGATATAGATATTAAGGAAAGTGATGTGAGTGAAAACTATACTGAAACCTTTCTTACATCTAGTGG